>SMGT01015441.1:84975-95563 GCA_004794575.1 Lanistes nyassanus | reverse complement strand
CTATTAGTTGTTAGTATCTATAACTATCCTAGAAGAATATAGAGATGTCTAAACAGAGTGAGTCTAGCACAGCACGCTATTAGTTGTATCTATAACTATCCTAGAAGAATATAGAGATGTCTAAACAGAGTGAGTCTAACTGTTAAGTGTTATTAATGTCTGTGACTGCCAGGTGCTACCGATGTACCCAGTATAAGTTAAAGATGCTGTCTGTGCCAGATGTGGGTCAGCTGCTTCCCCAGCATTATCACCAAGCCCATCACAGACATCTGTACCATCGGTGACAAGGCAGCATGCCTCTACCCCCCACACTCCACAACATCAGCAGCATCCCCAGCAGCATCCTCAGCAGCAACATTTGCCTCTGGCTGGTGCCTGCTCTTCTGCACAAGACTCGGACTCACTGAATGGGGTTAGTAGAAGAGGGCCGTCATCGGCCGAATAAACTGACTGGGGTCATGAGAGTAGGATCACTGGAATTGCTGCCTCACTGGTGTGAGTGTAGGGTTATCGCGTGCTCACATTAGCATGACAGCAGCTACTGGCTCATAGTGTGGAATGGGCTGCACGAATAGTTCAATTATTTTTATAAAATGATGCATACTGTACAGAAAAATTAGGTCGAAGCTGATTCTCTGTATGGTAACAGTAAGTTTTCTTTAGTTAACAAGATCTAACACTCGCTAATGGCCACCATTCTTGACTGACCACTGATTTTAGAGAAATTTGAATATATGAGTACGCTGTTCCACAATGTAATCTTTGGCAATTTATTGTTTAATAAGAGGTATGAAATATATCTTTAGTTGATCAGTAAACAATAAATCCTAGAACCAGTGGTCAACTGCTGTCTGACGGCATGTTTCAACTGTCTCATGTTGTGCATGATCATCAACTGAATTATGCCACTGACTGATTCTTATGGTGGGCTTCGACTGGACTTGCTGCTCTTAAAGTCAGTTATGTTTTTAAGCAGCAGCAAACTGACAAAACTGTATGCAATAGTTCAGGTAAAGGTATTCTAATTTTCTGAAATTGTTTCAAATGATGTGTGAATGAAGTTTGTATTGTTTGTGGTTTCATTTGTTTTCAAATTCCCCTAACATCAAATAACTATGGGTAAATACTGGCAGCCATTTCATGAGTCTCAGTTGTGTGAAACTTGGGTTATTAAAGTGTAGCTTGTGGATGCGAAACTTCCATTCATGAAAGTACACAAATTCAAATATTTTAGCAACATTTATGGTGTAAATTCTCTGCTTTGCTATCATGGAATTCTGATCTGTCACTACTTAGATTTATTAATAACAGATTTTGCGTTTACAAGTAAAGTTCAAAGCTATCACAACAAAAAAATAAAATCTTCGGTAAAAGTTGGAAAACCCCGAGTGTGACATTGAGACCAAAACGGACCCGAGTCAAGCTAGGAGATGGTACATGGGTGTGTTTCAGAGAAGCTGCAGTAACATTATAAGCAGAAATGTATCTCTTCATCTGTATCCATCTGTTCAATGAACTATTAAGGTTGTTGTGCTCATTATGTTTCAGTACTTTAGTCTGTACTGTTTTATTGTTGGCATTGTTTATTATGCTTATAGTATTTCTAAACAAGTTTTACTCGTGTTTATGTCCTTTGTTTTATTGTCTCATTAATAGTTTATGGCTGTACTTATACATGTTCCATCGTTGAAATGTGTGTTTTAAAGATTTTGACTTTGTGTTGTTTTTATACTTACTAACAGCAACATCATCGACGCCATCACATGCACCCTCTGTCCCACTTTATTCTACATCGGGGAGACAGAACGCACTCTCAACGCCCGCTTCACAGAACATCTAGCTGACACTAAACAGCGCAGAAACACACCAGTTGCACATCACTTCAGCACACCCCCACACACAGCCGACAACATGAGGGTCTGTGGTATCTGGAGAATGAAGGGCGATTCCATTGACCGTAAGAATATGGAATCCTACTTCATTACCCATTTTGGTACCATGGCACCCACTGGACTCAACCTTAAACACTGACCCTCCACCTCCCTCCTTTCCCTCTGACCCCCTCACCCCTCCTCCTCTCTCTCTCTCTCTCTCTCTGTTACTTCTCTTCTCTCACCTCCTTCTCTCCCACACTGACACCTCATTACCCACGCTTCTCTCTCCACCCCGCCCCTTCTCCACCCCCACCCTTCCCTACCCTTTCCTACCCACCTGGCAATTGGCTGCCCCTCTTTTTAACCCTTCTCACTCACTGTCCCTTAGTCATTTTCCTGCTGTCCAGCCCATGCGCCACATCTACTGAACCCAAGTCTTTTTCTCTTTTTTTTTTTTTTTGTTTTTTCATCGTTTTTGTGTCGTCCTGATGAAGGGGTAGTGCCCCGAAACATGTAGATTGTCTTCGTCTTTGTCCCTTTCTAGCTTGGTACAGTTCCCTTGTTTTGCATAAAAGCTTCTGTGTTATTATGAGTTTCACATTTCTCACACCAAAACAGTGATGCTATTGTTGTGATCACTTATGCTCGAAGTGCAGTTTTTGAAGACTTAGCGTTCTTCGCGTGTGCATGCATAATAGTCTGTACTCCTCTTACCTGTTTGGTGCAAACTCTTTGAGGAACGGGATGACCCACAAATGATATCGACATCTCATTTTAAATCACAATGTAAACCCAACATTGGTTCACTGATTTATCTTGGGTTGATTCCCAAATGCAAGTTGGAAATACATAAAATTCTTCCTTTATATTCTGCCCACAGTTACAAGTGATTGACATGATTTGGCGATAGTGTCTACTAAACACTGATCGATGATTTTTATTCCACCGATTCTGATCGACAGTTTAAGGCATCAGATAGATAGATCATAAGGAGTGTGAACAATAATAACAATTACTATTAATAAAATCTGAACATTTTAACAATGAAGATGAAAATCTATCATATCAGTTCGTAGTGTTTTCGTTGCGTTCTTTATCATGATTGGTGTCTTGAGCTAGACAGCACGTGCATTTCTTCTCGACATTCCGGGAACCTAATGTCTCATATAATGAATTTAAATCTTTTCCTCCGTCTTCTATTTCCTTATAATATAAACAATCCGATAATGAGTTGCATAATGATTCTCATGAACTCATTGTAAAAAGCTACACTCTGGTCTAGACTAAACAACAGTACATCTAGCTTGCTCCTTCTGGAGATGACATCACTTCTGTTGTTGTGCTCCCTGCTAAGTTTCCGGCAATCTTCAATGCGGGGACTATCCACAAGCTACACTTTAAAGTAGGGTCACCCTAAATGGCTGTCAGTGTAGTGAGCTGAGGGTTAGACTGAGATGAATAACTCATTCCCTGCATTCTGCAGACATGTACTCCATTAGAAATTTGCTGTGGTTGCCGGGTTTTGGAGAGGGGGTCTCCATTGACTTTTAAAAAAAGTTTTGTAAAAAAAAAAAAGAGGTTTGCCAGCAAGAGATGTCACTGGTGTTTTCCCATAGCAGAATCATTTTTCTACAAAGTCCCTTCCCTTAGATCACATAATAGATGACTTCTTATAAACTGGCAATAATGTTTAGTAGTTGGACAATCACACCCACCATTTTGGTGCATTGACTTGGATGCCTTTTGAACAAAGCATTTTACACAGAATTCACACTGGATGGATTTCATAGTCATGTACAGTGCATATAGTGACTACAGCTAACACCAAATAGTGCTATTTAACATTTTTTCAGTATAATTCTATAATTATTTTGATTTTTCAAAATACATTAGTAGATTATCGCACTTGTGGTAGTTTGCAGGCAGCCTTTATTTGAATCTGTGTGTACCCATGGGTCTGCAAATGGTAGTGAGTAGTCTAAAGCCTGCCTCATCGGTGTGTTAAAGCACAATCACCTTTTATGGCTGACTCAGTGGATTGGAGACTGGTTGGTTTGGGAGTTTAACATGGTTCCAACCACTGATGGCATGTCATGGCTGATTTGGTTTTTGTTGCTTAATTTTCAGTCTCAAACTAGATGCGTATCAAGACAGTGGTTTAAGAAAAAACATACTGCCACTCATGGGACTGCTGTTGCAACAAAAGCTTCAGTCACATTATACTGACACCAGACCAACCAGTCCTAGTACTGCTGTCTGTGGTGCCGGATGTCTGGCAGGACAGCCATTAGATTGCCAATTTTTAAGTCTTAGGTATGACTCAACCAAGACACCTTAACCATTAGACCACCGAGGTGGCCATGTCTAAAGTGATTGTAAGGTTAAATTTGAATACCTTCGACTTCCTTTGCTACGCTTGTTACTTTATGAATGGGAATGTTAGTTTGTGACAGCTGCATGGAGAGTAGAGCAGAGTCTTGTGGGTAAAGACATAAAAGCAACCAAAGGACTAACAGGGGAATTGACATTCAGTTTGTTGTGCCTGTTGAAGTAACCTGCATTAGCTTTGGTGGGTTAGGGTTGGGAGAGTGTTGAAGAGCAGCTTGTCTTGTGCCAGGAATGTCTTTTATAGTTATTGTTGTGTCAGCACTGTCTTTAAGATTGACTTGACCAAAAGAAATGGGTGTCTTCCATATGTGGTAAGTTTTACAGTCATATATTGCTTGCCACCCACCCACCCCACCTGTTAAATCGGACAAAAATGAAAGTTGCACAAATCGGCAAAAGTATGTCTTTGGTAAAAATCCTCTGAATTATTAACAGCCAAAAAGCAGATAAGTTTCAAAATGTTTCACAGGATAATTGTCCTAGATTTTGAACTTGACCATGCAGAAACTGATGGGAAAATATGCAGAAAACGATGGGATTCAAGAGGCATGCTTTAAAGATCCTTTTTTTTTTTAATGTTGTGAAATTACGTGTAGTTCCAAGGTTAACCATTCACTACTGTTCATTACTCCTAGAGCTGCTTTGAAATGGTTTGTAGTGCCTTGTTTGAGGAAACTAATAGCTGCCCTGATGTATGAGAGTTTAAATCCACAGCCTCCATCTGCATGTATGTCTGGAAGGTGTGACTATGTTGGGTAAATTACTAGGTGTGCTGGTTTAGTTTTATTGCAATAATTAGGTTCCAATTATATTGCTCATTGAACTGTCGCAAGTAGATATGCTGTTTAAGTATATTAGAGGAATTTGAAATGCATTGAAAATGTTTTGGTTTCAAGACCCATCTAAGGGTTTTTTTTTTGGGGGGGGGGGAATGCATATGTGTATGCATGCATCAGACGTGTGTGTACCCATGCATCAGGCATGTGTGTACCCATGCATCAGGCATGTGTGCTTGTGCTAGCATGGTTGTTTTGAGCTACAATGTAGTCTTGCAATCTGTGCAAAGTCACTAACTGTAGCCAGGGTAGAGTAGGGTTAGAATAATTATTTGGAATGTCCGAGAAAATGTGTGAGAATTAAAGGGAAAAGCTATGAACACATAACTCTTCTTGCAGCCCCTGTCTGCAGAGGCAACAGCATCGGAAGTTCAGAAGTGGCTTGTCTATCAGAGGTTTTCCAATTACACTCGCATTTTTCAACATTTTTCAGGTAGGCACTGCCCCATTTTCAGTTTAAACTCTACTGTCTCTGCCTGTCTGTCTGCCTGGCACCCCCCCCCCAACTCTCCACCCCTACCCCCACCTCTGCCTCCTTACTGTCACTTTTTGTGTGTGTGTCCTCCTTAAAGCAAACTAAGAGCTTTGGCTTTTTTTGTTTGAGAATATTGTCCAGTACATCGCCTCTCTTGGGAGATTATGAATGCCCATAAGGACAAGCAATCCAAAATAGGCCTTGATTTCTTGCACAGTTGTTTCCTGCCACTGACTACCTCCATGTTTCTTTTCTGCGATCTTTTGCCTAGCGTAATTATTTGTTGGCTCAACAATCATCTCGAACACCGAGTTAAAGAGTTTCTGTTGGAAAACGTGTCTTCTTCACACATGTTTTTCGAAGTCAGACTTTGGACAGGCCAAATATTTAAACACTGATCATTGTATTTTTTGAAGTTTGGTGCACTACTTGCTAAAAGATTAGCTGAGCATGCTTGGTTTGACTGTTGCAGGAAACTTTATTGTAAGTCCAGCTTTTATAATGCAACATGTATAAACTAGCAGCATATCAAAGGCTTAGAAAATGCAATTGAAAATGACACTAACAGACCAAAACTGAAATGCGTATGGAGAACAACATTTAATAATTTAATAAATTAACAAAATTTGAGCACTTTGTAAAATGCACCCCCATAAATGAAGAATCCACGAAGCCTAGAAGCAATGGAGAAATGGGGTGGTTCTAGCTGGTCAGACACACAGTGAGGCCACACGTTGCCCCCCTCCCCTTCTCCACAAACACACTCGCTCTTTCTCAGCCCTCAGCCTCTGAAACTTAGGCAGATGCCAGCAGCGACATGGCAGTGTAACGCCAGGCACTGATAGCTACATTTTCTGTTTGTGATTAAGCCAATCAGTACAGGATCATAATTTGTGTAGCAGGTTCCTAGGAACTATTTTAGATATTAGTGGGGCTGACAGGTAACAGGGAGACGGGTGGGGGGGGATAGCGACATGGCGGTAGACAGCCGGCAGGGAAATAGGGGGAGGGTGGCGCCGGCTAACTGACACCCGCTGTATTGTAGGAGGCGAGCGGTCAGTCAGCGGGCAAGGGCTCGGAGGCCACCTGCAGAGTAGTTAGCGATAAGGGGTAGAGGGGTCTGGGAGGTAGGGTAATGGTCAGGGTAGTTAGCAATAAGGGGTAGAGGGGTCTGGGAGGTAGGGTAATGGTCAGGGTAGTTAGCGATAAGGGGTAGAGGGGTCTGGGAGGTAGGGTAATGGTCAGGGTAGTTAGCGATAAGGGTAAAAGGGCCTGGGAGGAAACGTAATGGCCAGATAAAGAGGGTGGGGGGAAAGGGTTTTTTCCCAGGAATGGCCAATAGGAAGAAAGGGTAGCGTTGGGGATGGGGGTGTGTGGACGACGGTGAATGTGTGCCGAGAGAGAGCGCGCGGGTTGCTGCAAGACAGCACGGAAGACTCCCAGCGATGTCTTCAGCCCTTGGATGTGCTTTCACACTTCTCTGGTATTGCAGTGGCGGAAATAAAACCCTCTCCATCACAAACTGCTGTGTTGGCTCTTTCTTGTGTAGAGGTTACATTTGAAACAGGGGGAGATACCACAAAACTATCGTTTCTCTTAAGACAGAATAAGCTGTTGTTTATTATAGCTGTCATTTATATTCAGACGTACAATAAATAACTGCCTTGTTTTAGACTTGGGCTTCAAATAAGACAACAACATTGGTTTAGTCGTCAAAGGAAACAAACATTTCTTTAAAAACCAGTCCCAGTGCTGTGACACTTTTGACTTTTGAGCACTCCGACTTGATCAGGGGACCAGTCGTTTCCTCCATTTTCAGTTTGTTCATGTCCTCTGTCATTTTGCCCACTCACATAAGACGATTCGCCCACCTTTGCCCCCATGATCATCGACTGCTTCTGAAAGCAGACTTGCTGGCCTCAGGGAGTCACAGAGAGAGAGGAGTGAGAGTGAAGTTGTTAGCTGACAGTCACTTTATTGTGACATACAAAACCGTGTAAGAGATGACAAGGCAACACACTATCAGCCTGATTCGCACCCACCCACCCCCACCCCCACCCCCAATTACTTTCTTTGATCGTGAACAGGCTGTCCTGCTGTCATTGCTTGAGGGAGGAGTGTTACAAAGCTTGGTGCTAAACCACTTGTTAGGGCTGGGTGTCGAGTCGCTGCCTTTGATACAGTGGCCAGCAGCGAGAGAAACATAATCAACTATCAGCTTTTACACACAGTGTGACGGATCGCGAACTCTGATGGCCATTGGAACGACCCCTGCACCCCACCCACTAGTTTCTGACCATTATGCTACCTCTCAGACCCTTCTACCCCTTATCAGTAACTACTCTGCAGGTGACCTCCCAGCCACTGCCTGCTGACTAACCCCTCATAAAATACAGCGGATGTCAGCTGATGCCACCCTGCCCCTATTTCCTCTCCCTGCTGACTGACTATTCCCCTTGCAAAATACAGCGGGTGTCAATCAGCTGGGACTGGCCTTCCCCTTTTTCTACTGCCCACTGTCTAGCACCCTGCCTCTGTCACCCGATCTCCCCATTCCCTAGTGAATACAAATCCTGCCACCAGGATAACTCTTCCACCTTCAGACCTACTTTTTACTCTGATTCAGACGAGAGTTACTAAACATATGCAGTTGCTGTGTTTTTTCTAAGAGATTTTCACTGGGCTAGGCCAGCTATAGTATAACTGCAAATTATGTGGTGACAGCCAAAATATTGTACCAGTTAGCTGTACAAGGATCGAAGGAGTATGGTCATTTTGCCCATCAACCAGTTCGCCCACCCAATGGGTCGTTTCTGACATAATGGTCAGAAGAGTTAGTGATAAGGGGTAGAGGGGTCTAGAAGGTAGCCTAATGGTCAGAGTAGTTAGTGATAAGGGGTAGAACAGTCTGGGAGGTAGCATAATGGTCAGAGTAGTTAGTGATAAGGGGTAGACGGGTCATTAAGGTAGTGTAATGGTCCGAGAAGAGGGGTGGGGGTTAGGGTTTTTTCCAGGGATGGCCAGTAGGAACCAAGGTTAGCGAGATAACGTTGGGGATGGAGGTGTGTGGACAACTGCTTTAAGAATGGGTTGAACGTATTAGTGGGGGCAGAGTGCACGAGGTTTGCTGGAAGACACCACAGACTCCCAGCGACATCTTCAGCTTTTGTTTTTTTCATATCTCTCACTGCTACGTACAGTGGCGGAAATAAACCTCTCCATCACAAACTGCTGTGTTGGCTCTTTTCGTTTGAGCGAGCTAATCGTGCAAAAGGGGGAAGCAAAGCTCAGCAGGTATAGAGTGAGCAGGGGGAGCTTTGGGAGGGAAACAGAGAAAGGTGTCAAGGGAGACGGACGATAGAGGCTGGCAGTAGGTGGGTGATAAAGGATTTGGTTTTAAAAAAATCCAGTCAGGGCGAAATTACGGAGGTGCATAGGTGACAGCTACAAGCTTTGAAGAGGAATACCTTTCACTATGTGTGCATCCCTGGAGACCTTCGAAAAGAGAATGTAGAAGTGAATTTTGGTGCCATGTGACCTTTGTGGAATTATCTTCTTGTGGCTGGAGATAACGTGGGTCATCTCGAAGCATCATTGTGTAATTGGTGCTTGGTGTCTTCTCGTGGATTACCTCTGCTGTTGGCGCTGTTCTTCCGCTGTGGATTACCTCTGCTGTTGGCGCTGTTCTTCCGCTGTGGATTACCTCTGCTGTTTGGTGGTGTTCCGCCACTCCAAATTATCCTTGCTGTTTCACTGTATGGTGCTGTTCAAGCGCTGTGAATCACCTTCGCTGTCTGGTGCTGATCCGGTTCTATGAATTGCCTTCGCAGACTCACGCTGTAAAAGCTTGGGGAATCTCGAACATCGGTACCAAGCTTTTAAATAGGGGTTTATAGACAGCCGGGATGCGGTAAACCTCTCCCAGATCAGGTCAGGTGGGACTTTGTTGAACTGGTGACAGGGTGCACAAAGAGAAATTAGCATTTCAGGGAGGGGCATTGAACATTTAGATAACTTACTGGGTAAACCAGTGACACCAACGAATGTATTGATGATGATTGCTGGAGTTTTGCATTATATTACTGAGTAGACTAATAACATCTGTTGTGTGATTGCCTTGGTGTATTAGTTTAAGTGTAGTGCCGTAGAACGGTGGAAGTTTGTAGAAGTGTATGAGAGGCTTTAAAAAAGAGTGATGGTGACTGAAGTAGAAGACTCATAAGATGAATTAAGTTACATCATCAAAAATTATAATAGATTTTTGCGTTTCTCTTGCACTCTGTTTAGTTTCTTCATATTATGGTGAATTGTTTGTTTAACAGGGCAATTTTGTGCCCTGTTTACTATTGTGGTTAATGTGGGTGCATTGGTGGATAGTGTTGTGTGGATTGGGATAAGCTAGTAGTTAACTGAAGTATTGAAATTGTTTGGTGGAGTTGATATAAGGTGAAAATCCATAGTGAAAGTGAGCAACTTAAGGGCACCTATGTATGTTTCAAGACAGTTACGATTAAATTAGTACCTGGTGTCCTGTCTTGAACTTTTACAAACATGTTGTGTTTTGTAACACACACACACACACACCGGTGTAGTTGAGATTGCAGACCGTTTGGCAGAGAGAAATAACATACTATGACCTTTGTGTGTATGATGGGCTGCATGCAATCATGAATGGTTGTGACAAAGAGAATCACCTTCCATGATTCGTTTGGCACAAATATAGATTTGACTTTAAACATTAGTCATCGTTTATTTCACAAGTACCTGGTTCCAAGATGCGAGCGGAGAGATAATGCTGAACAAAGTAGTTCAGTAGAATCCTTCTCCCGAGAGTATGGATATAGTTATCTGACAGAGGTACAATACCTTGAGAGTATGGATATAGTTATCTGACAGAGGTACAATACCTTGAGAGTATGGATATAGTTATCTGACAGAGGTACAATACCTTGAGAGTATGGATATAGTTATCTGACAGAGGTACAATACCTTGAGAGTATGGATATAGTTATCTG
>SMGT01015441.1:51800-84295 GCA_004794575.1 Lanistes nyassanus | reverse complement strand
GAGAGTATGGATATAGTTATCTGACAGAGGTACAATACCTTGAGAGTATGGATATAGTTATCTGACAGAGGTACAATACCTGGAGTCCCCCTGTTTCAGGGGGAGGGTAATGGATACGAGTCCTTCACAGTGGAGAATCCCCGTTCGTAGGATAGTAAACCCAAACTGAAAGCACCCAACCACAGACAGCAGACAGGCCAAGACGGCTGGAGACATGGACACACTAGAATGTCCACACTGGGATGTAGAACACAGAAGTTTCACGCAGCCTAGCACATTTGGGTCGCCGTCTGGTTGTTCAAAGTGCTGAGAGCAATGGACACTCTGCAATCGAAATTTATTTTGTGCTTAAGGGCATGAATGAAGAACATACAGACCCCTTGATCTGTTTCAGACTTTACTATACAGTCTCCCTCCAACTATAGGGTTTCTAGCGTACGGTTCCAAGCAACCGGTAAATGCTTGACAGAGCAGAATGGAAGAGATGTGTCCAGCATGAAGGTCCAAACTGGCTTTTCACAACTATTGTCACTTGATAGGTCTGTGGGTTTGGATTGGTAAATATATAGCAGGCTATGAAAGGAATGCGCAGACTGGTGAATTTTGGCAGTAAATAATAATAAATGTGGATTTGTAACGCGCGAGAACACATTTCATGCACACTTCGCGCGGAGTGGCAGTTAATTTTCTTACTTATTTTCATTTGTATATGTACATTATTCTTAGATTAATTTGCTTTCATGTGAGGCTTGATTTGCAGATTAAGAATTCTCTTTTAGAATTATTGTAAACACTCGGTGTTTCATAATTTCATGTAATTTTCATGGTGATTGAGTTACATAATGCATTACATAATGAAAGCACTGGAAGAATCTTTGCATGGTCATGGTGAGGACAACATAGTTTTGCTGATTACATGCCTTATCATGCTGGCATGCACTCTGCACATTTGTCTTTTGTTTCCTATTTCTACAGGTGCAGATTTATTGCGTTTAAACCGAGAGGATTTAATCCAAATATGTGGTCTTGCCGATGGCATACGGTTAAACAATGCATTGCAGTCGAAGTAAGTACATAACTTTTTCCTGTGCTTTTGACATTCAATTCTAGGAACTCTGGTAAGACAAGCTTGAGGATAAAAGTTGAGTTAAATTTACATAGGTTTTATTTTATTGCATGTACATCTGAGACAAAGTAGTTGAGAGCCATGGGACCCAGTGTTGGCTTCCTGCCTACCATGCAGTGTCCGTTTGTGCCATCAGTAGGTGATTGTCGCATTACATGGTACCATTGCACCAGACATCAACTATAAGTTGACATTAACTGTAACATCCAAATCCTGGGATCGCTTACTGGACTCCAGTACTCAGATGTTTTACCAGGTCCCAGTCTGCAGACTGTTGGATCCTAGTTGAGTTGATCTATGGGAAATCTTGAATTGGCGATCGTATAACAGACAAGTTCGCACAAAGCATCTAAGTTACCTCCTTTGAATGCGCAAGCATTCTTGTAGTTTTCTCATAGTTTAGCATGTTGCCTGTTCCATACCTGTTGTTTAGAGATGCTAAGTGATCAGCTGACTGTGCTTTTTTAAGGTCATTGCAGGAAACATTGCTATAAGTAAATGACCAGGGTAGTAAGAAGTCTTAAAAATGGCTGGAAAATGGCTTTAAAAATGTGACATTAAAGACAATAAATTCACAGATATACAAGAAAAACAGGTGACTGCTGCTTGGAGAAAAAAAACTTTCTTAAATTTAAAACAAGGGAACTGGACCAAGCTAAGACATGACAAAGACAAAGACGAAGACAATCTACATGTTTTGGGGCACTACCCCTTCATCAGGACGACACAAAAACGACGAAAAAAGAAAAAGACTTAGCTTCAGTAGATGTGGTGCATGGGCTGAACAGCAGGAAAATGACTAAGTGACAGTTACTCACTATCCCATAGTCATTTAGGTACAGATTAGTTTCCAGCACTAAATCACCTTAGACAAACAGTCACCTGCTAAAATGGACAGGGACAGTGACTTTGGGGACAAAACTTGAACGTTACCTGTCCTAAGCCAATAACTGTAAACTCTTTTTGGGTCTCCACCACCTCCCCAATTTTTTTGTGTAACTCAATCGTGACGTAGAATCCTACCCTCGAGCCATCCCCGTGGATGCGGCATTTTTAGCCTTTTTTCAAAATTTCATTAAAAAATCCCCCCAAACAATACAAAAATTATTTAAACATGATATAAAACTACAATAAATAAAGAAAACTCATTTCTTACTGTGTTTCTTGGACATTGTTCCATACTTTGTAAAATCCTTTGATGGAAACACAACTGAAGTTGAAGTAATCAAAAAGTCCTCGCCATTCCTTATACACAGTCTGTTCGGTACTGTTTACAGCACGTGCTCGCACGTTTTTCTCTTCGTAATCACTTTCTTGGGTCTTTTAGGCACAAATACTCTTGTCTTCATCCAATTTATCACAGTAAATCTGCAAAACAATGTCATTTTCCTCTTTAGCATGTAATTTGAAGAGTAAATCTAGCATTTCTCAAGTGACAGATCACATGTGGACACTCGCTTCAAATTATTACCGAAAACCGGTCTCATTGTCAGTTTAAACACAGTATAAGGGAAGCAACTCGTTAAGAAATGATTCAGCTTTCTAATGTAGGAGTTCTTTACCTTAGATGATTAGCGATTCCCAGTAAATAAATCGTCAAAGTTGCTTGATTTTTTTTTTCCGTATACGCCGTAAGCGTATCCTATGCTGCACACGAAATTCTCTGCACACGGCGCCAAAGTGTTAAAAATTGGATACACACCTGACTTCATCTAAGAATTTGTCCCCACAATTTGGCACAAGCTTCCTGTTTGGAGTGCCTTTACACATTACGGCTTAGGTCATCAAATCAGTAAACGTTTATAGAATCAGCTGTGGGTAAACAAAAAATCCTAACACTTGATCAGGGTGGAATTAAAGAGAGAGATAAAGTCTTTGCGCGATATTGCAAAAGATTTGGTATGAGGGAAGACGCAGATTTCTCACGTCAAATCTGAGCGCGGGAGTATACTTTGAAAATGGAAGAATGATGGCTGCTCTGATCTGAAAAACCTCATAAAAATAAAGATGATCTACAAAGATGTAAGTAAATCCTTTTAGACCTGGTTCTGCATTGTGCAATCGAAGAATCTACCAGTTAGTGGACGTCTGATGCAGGCTATCCGTCCCCACCCTCTTGCACCTGGGATTTTTGATCCTCAGTTACTTTTTCTGTCTTGTAACTTGTTCTTACCTTGTTTTCGGAGACATGGTGTCAAACTACAGAACTGAACGTTCATAGGATTAGCTCTAGGACAGTTTCTTCACATTGTCAGCCACATGTTTTTGTACAGAACTGAATGTTCATAGGATTAGCTCTAGGACAGTTTCTTCACGTTCTCAGCCCATGTTTTTGTACTGTACTTCAGAGCATGTTTGTGCCTGTGGATTTTTTGGGACACCACAACTTTCATTTATACACCCCACTTTTTTGGTGGGGGATGGGGGAGGGCAGTGTTGTTCACTAGGAAGCACTTACCGTATAAGCTGAAAGGACCATTGTGATTTCATGGCATCAGATGGGCCACAGGAATCCTGGCAGGAAAGATGCAGTGTGACATTTTATTGATTTTGCCTTTTTTGCAGACTGCATAATGAAGTGGGCTTTGTATATGTAATACATGTTTGCACATGTAAATATAATAAGTGTGTTCACCTAGTTGGTGCCTTAGTTTACCTTTATTTTTTTCCTCCCTCTACCATTAGATGATTGTCTTTATAAAAACATGTATAAATCTGAGCTGCACGGTCGCCAATTAGAGGCACCGGTGATGAATGGTCACCTGTCATTTAGGGACACTTTCGGGTGGAACAGCGGGTGTAATCACAAGGCAGATTTTACTGTACCTTATATATATATATTTGGTACAGTAATTATATATGTGTGTGTGTCCCCTCACCATGAAACCAATATTCAGAATTGGGTGTTTTGAGTTAAATGCATTTATGGAATCTATAGTTTCCTGATCATTTTGATATAAGAACCATTGTCTTAGCTTAATTAGTAACAGAGATATGGCTTGTTGAAGGTCAGAATATAGGTGGCAGCCATTTTGAGGAAACAGGCTCCAAAGTTTCAGCATGCAGTACTGACCCAATTTCCTTAGCAGCTGGGGTCAAACTTTCCAATGTTCACAAAATTGCACAGGAAGGCCAAAGAGAAAAATCTCCACAAAATGAATTCAAAACTTTACATCTGAATGTCCCAGATTATAATAAAATTACCACATGAGCTACCCTGAGAGGACAAAACAGATGTCAGAGAAGCTTACACATATATTGATTCTCATGAAGCTTGCAAGCTGTGTGTGCTGTAAGCATCTTGATGTGTTCCTTTATTATAACATCTGTTTATTCTTATTGAAAGGAATGCAACTCCAACTTTTTAAAAACACTATCAAACCTGCTGTTGAAAGAAGACTATGACATTACTACTGCTAGCACAAGCAAACCAATGGTAGTACTGTACTGTTCAGATTTATGTGCCAAAGACTAGTTTCGTACACAGTTATGGGTCAATAATAACAAACATACCTCTATCCATTTCTTGCACTGATAAGGGTAGTGCCACTATTTCCTGTGGTGCAAGCTGTGTGATGCATCCACGTCAAACATCACCCTCTGCTGGCCCAGACATCTTGATTTATTTACACCCGGCTCTGTTAGATTTGCTTGATCGTGTCAGTACTCGAGCAAGTGTGCGACTATTATCTAGTCCCTTGCACACTTCCATATCCATTTCTGCTTGTGCTCCTTCCACATCAACACGAACCAGAGGGTCAACACCACTGTCACTGTCATTTTCAGGGTTGTCAGTGTCGATGTCACTTGCCGAGTTCACTTTACTTCATTATCACTGTTTAACTCGTCATCGTGGTAATAAACAGGCCAAAAATAGTTTTGCAGCACCTCAGAGAATTGTTACTAGTCCTCGGCAGGTAATCTACCATCTCTGCTTGAGTTTAATAAATGGACAGTTCGCAATTTTTGATCCATGATATGCTTGAGGGTAAGCGATATTGCAGTCACCATAGGAAATGCAGAGAGTTGCCTCTGAAATTATCAGCCAGTCAAAGCTATCAGTTCTTTGTTGTTACCAAGGGCGCACAGTTAGCAGCAGTCTGATTGGATGAAATCAGACTTTTGTTTACACCACAATTCCCTTATTTGGAAGAAGGTCATATCTTTGTCTCACTCGAAACTTGAAACGCATGAAAGTAAATTCAGAGACCTTTGCAATGATTTATAGCATGTTGGGGTTCTTTTAGGGTTAATACTCATTTGCAGGCTGTGAAAGAGATATGGGAGATTTTAAGGGTCACTATAGATCGGTTGACATACAAATTCTCATTTTTTTTACCTAATTATAATTAAATTTAAGGGAAAATTTTGCATCTGTTTGGTAGTTTATAGTCTTAGGAAGGCTTTTGTGTGAAAAAGTCAAAATTAACCAGATCAACCCTACCGACCTATTTCTGCTTGTAGCTACAAACTGGGTGTGCGACTTAAGACTAGTTTCGTGGTGCAGTGACACATATATTTGCTAATACAGTAGTCCCTCTGAGCTACAGCCACCTCATATGTGACATTCTCTGCCTTATACAACCCAATTTTTAATGACCAGTCATTTTTCTTCTTTGTCTGCCTCCTGATACGACTCCTCCTCTGATACAACATACGACCAGCAATCCGCAAATCCATATGACCTTGTTGCTAAAACTTGCGCCCTAAAACCATGTTGGGCAAGCTCCCCTTTCACATAAACTCGATCATAACAAATAATGCTTTGAATATTTCCACATGTATTTAGTTCTCAAAGGGCTATTTCTATCCCATTATGATGATGGAAAAGTTCGTCATTGATAGTAGTAAAGTTGTCAATGAATAGGGAGTTTAAAATTAATGGAAATAGACATGGCTTAAACACAAAAGAAGTGAAGAATATTTGTGAGAAAATATTCAGAAGCTTCATGTACCCAGAAATGCATTTCGATTTTTGTCAGATTGAAATTCCACATACCTAGCCAGGTCATGTGGCACCGAGGAATATGTGGGAAGCTCCAAGCACAAAAACAAAAGGCAAATAAAAATCTGAAGGTTTTTTAAAATCAGTTTTTTCCTGTCCAGCAACCATGGGTGACCACCAAGTGTGTCGGCCAACTGATCATTTTGTTTATTTGTTATGCAGACCTTCTACTTTCTCTTACAAAATACTGACACACTGATCAAACATCAGAATTGTTCTTTTGTCCTGCAGGTGATTCTATCTATATTTACTGGCTCACTGATCTAAGCAATCACGAGTTATGGCAAACTATAGAATTTTAAAACAAGCTTTTGGATATAAATTCTCAGATGAAGTCATGCACGTACAAGAATGCAAAAAAACAAAAAGTGGTGCAGACCCAAAAATGTAAAGCTGTGTAGCACGTGTAGGGTGTATGGTCGAAAACCCCCAACCCTTAGAGAAGATTAAGTTAATTGTGGTCGCCATACCGGTAGGCAAGTCCTGCTAATCACAGGTGGGCAATTGGCTGCCTGCAGCTAGCAGCTGCTCGGATGGCTGAATGACTGGGAAACCCAGAGTCAATGACCAAGTTAGTGTATGGTCGACAACCAAACTTGAGGATAATAGCGTAAGGGCTGCACTCAAGTGAGACCAAAACGACGACATAAATCTTGTCAGTCAGCGAGCAGCTGACGGCCAACTCCTACGAGAAGCATCTAATGAGGGAGACTTGTTACAATGCCTAGCATGCCCTTTTCCCCGACATAAGCTGGCCGGGGTAGCCACAGAGAGGACGGGAGAGGAAGTCAGCCCAAACAACCCCTTGCGGCGTAAGTTTGCTCGACCCTTGAACCTCTTGCAGCAGGTATTGTTGAGCAGCAATGTTGTGAATGACAATAGAAGAGCATTGCCTGATCGTCTGGCACGACAACACCTGCAACGGTTGGTGGACAGACTCATTGAGCACCCCGTCAAAAGAACCCTACTGCGAGCCCTGATTGAGGAAGCCATATGGAAAGAGGTGCTGCACAGGCTGTATACGGAGACGGCCATATGGTACCAGTCATGCAACCCCCTGGGCTGCTATAGTAACTACGTATACCATGAGGAGATGTGGGGAGACGATTAACTCGATGTTGTAGCTGTCACCCACAAGTCCCCCCACCACCATCACCACCACCCACCCAGCCCCTCCAAAAAAGCCTGACCAAATCATACGAGCTCCAGAGTCTCTGCTAGATTTCCAAACACATTTATTTTACGTAAAAATATACCACTTTGAGTAAATTGGGGATACTGCAAACATAAATGCTTTTTCTTACAATTCAAATAATAGAAAATAAAGATTGTCTGGTGATAACCCCTTCTTCCTCAGATCATCAGGTTCACCAGCTGTGAAGCTCACTGACGCTGTAGCTTGCAGATCTCCAAGACTGGCATGTGGGGCGGTGTCATGTCATTTCTCACATTAAAGAAGCGATACCCAATTCCTGCAGGCCAGCACCCTGCACATGAAAGACCTAAAGTCTGGAGACCTGCAGCTAGAAAGTGTGAACGAGACCTAGCTATACTGTGTCTGCCTGAGCTTGCGGTTACCAAATGCAGCGAATTGATGCAAAGGCTTAAACCTACAATATAAAATAAGACTTTCAGGAATGAATTATAACAAAACCTGTGATAAATAATTTTCTTATGTGAAATGTTGAAAAGACGTGAAAGTTGTATGTTGCCCCAAACTGGTCACTTCTGTCAGTCCATTAGGTGTAAAGTTGTAAGTGGATGTCAGATGCATTATTTATTGCTGACTTCCCTTTGTTGCTTAGGAGCACTTTCAATCTCTGTTCTAGATTGAAAACGGTTCTTTTTCACTTCTCAGTGCATTTTGTGTCAAGAATTCATGTTTCTCAGACATCTTCGCAAAAAGAAGTCTGCTAACCCTTTTCCGCTCGACCAGGGAAAGTTGTATCCTGCACAAAACTGGCCACTTTTATAAGTACGTTGTTGGGTTAAGAGGGGAGTCTTAAATGGAAGCTCATATGTAGTAAATGGTCTCCGTCAGAAAGTTTTGGGTCATATGCTGGAGGAAGTCATATATGTGAGGTTTTACTGTAGTTTGGGAGATTAAAGGCTGATGGATAGAACTTCCTAAGAAATGCATAGAGATGATTGGAAGAAATTTACAAATTGTGCAAAGTCTTCTGATGCAAATTTGGCTTTTTTCGCTCAGATCGGTGCGACCTCGGCTGACCATCTACATCTGCCAAGAGCCTGAATCAGGTGAGTGGTTTGCTGAGAGCTATGTGCTGCTTGTATCGCCTGCATTTCACTTGAAAAATGATGCAGAATATAACAAAGGAATATTACATTTAATTTGGAACCATAATCTCACACAGGAATGTTGTACTTAAGGTACAACCCTAACCTTACACCTTACAATGAAATCCATGGGACAGCTGCATTTTCTTTTCTTTGTAAAAATTCTGAAACCCTAAGTGAGAATAGTGAATTGTGCAGTGTGCCCAAACCTTTATTATAGAAGTTATAGAGGCACAGAAGCAAGTCTCAGGTAGGAAAATACTTCCAATTCATGCTTACCAGAATAAGTGAAAATGATGCATTGTGTATGGTATGAGCATGCCATCATATCAATCGGATCACATTCTCATTGATACTGGCCTCCTTGACAGTGTGTGGCATGTGAATTCTTAAAATCACAATTAGCAGAAAACATTTCACTCGTCAATCGCAGAAACATTATGTGTCTCTGAACCCAACCCTACTGTAATGATGCGTCTCTGAACCCAACCCTACTGTAATGTGACGGATCCCTCACCACACCGCAAAGCCATACATGTTATGGCACCACAAAAATATATGTAATGCAGCAATAGCGCCATGCACACACATCAGCACTTGACACAAGGGGAGTGTTTGAACATCAGAATATTTTATTCTACGGTGCAACGCTCAGTGTAGTGGTGTGATGGTTGACATTTAGCTTGCAGGCCTTGCCTTTAACTACAAGCTGTGAATAGCTCCCTCCTCCCTCTCTACTCTGTCCTAAGCTAGTCCTGTCTATCTTGATATCCATCTTCATCTCCATCTGTCTCCCCCCCACCCCCACTAGTCCTGTCTCTCTTGATATCCATCTTCATCTCCATCTGTCTCCCCCACCCCCCCCCACCCCCACTAGCGACCTCCTTCCCTCAGCCTCTGCAAAGGCTTTTGCCACTGATGACATTATACACTATATAATGTGCAGCATTCATACTTATACCATGAACTGTTTCATGTTAAAGTGGACTTCAGTGTATGCAGACCATTTCTTGTTACAGGGTAGGCATATCATATATTGTACAATTTGTTCCTTGTCATCGGGCCTCTCTTTGCTACGTGTTTGGGTACGGTAAGCTCCCTTGGGCACAGGCGTCTGCATACGGCTATGTGTGAGCGCTGCCAGTATCTTTGTTGGAGTTATCTTTCGATAATTTAAGCGCTCTGTCCTCATTTGTTCTTTATTAATTATAATTTGCACCTTGAGGATTTCATGTATTTGTTCTATGTTGTGTTCGTCGTTGAATCCTAGTTGTCAACACACTAGAGCGGGCTAACTTCATTAACTCTTTGACCCCATTGGGTCCGGGTAAATTGCGGCGAGCCTGCCGACCCTTGCGTCAGCACAGCTAGCTAAATTGCGGCAACTTTAAAATCTCCCCGACGCGTTCAACGGTATAAGGGAAGTAAAAACTTGGTATCATTGTAAAGCTCTATCATCGGTTGTCTCCCCTGCACTGTCTAAATGAGTTTCGGAAACAGATTCAGCTTGCCAAACGTGGTTTAAGTGTAGGTCTACTTCCGGCTACACGTGTTACATTTTGTGTGCGAAAAGTGACTACATTTGGGACCAAATAGTAAGTAGTATTTAATACTTTAAACTTAAAGTATTGTTTCCGTTGTGATGCAGAAGAATAGATCTTTCTAAATATGTTAAATATATTACTGGGAGTGTGGTAGTTTTTAATTGGCAGCTTTTTCAAGACGTGTAAATCTATACGGCCTCTACGGTTTCTTTTTTTTGCGGGTCCCTATGGGCTCAAAGAGTTAACATGGATTCTCTGTATGCACATGTTGTGCACTGAGGGCTAGCTGTGTGAAGAATAGCGCCGTTATATAGAAAGGGATGCCAGATCTTTTTAGAGGATCTGCCAAGTTCCTTTCTTCCAGCCCTCTCTTTGCTACGTGTTTGGGTACGGTAAGCTCCCTTGGGCACAGGCGTCTGCATATGGCTATGTGTGAGCGCTGCCAGTATCTTTGTTGGAGTTATCTTTCGATAATTTAAGCGCTCTGTCCTCATTTGTTCTTTATTAACTATCTTCAAGTTACGATCGTGTCCTACTTCTCTACACGGTACATACCCTCACTTATTCATGATGCTGGACAGGACTACCGCAGATGCCACGTCTCTTAGCTCTAAATTTCAGCAACGCTCCGAGTCCCAAGTTCCTCTCCGACCGGCAAGAGTCGCCCCTATGTTGCTCCTCAGCTCCCTTCTAACAGGTTGGCGGCAGCAGCTGGCTCTCTGTGTCCATGTTGCGGATAACTGTCGTACTCTTCTACATCACTACCCCAGGAGGTTGGGTGTACTCGGCAATTCGCAACTAGTCCCAGGCCCGGACTTGCCAGAAACTCGCGAATGGGCTGTCTACCCATTTGGGGTGGCGGGTTCTGCCCAGGATGGTGGTCCCCCCCCCCCTCGCCCGGCCACCTATCCAGGATGATGGGGTCAGCTGGGGAAGGGGGCTGGTTACCTTCGCCACTCGCCCAACCACCTCCCTCGCTCCTCTGTGCGCTGTCCCGATTGGCTAGGGCAACAAGCTGCCAGAATCATAAAAAAGTTGTCTCTGATTCCTTGTCAGCACTTCAGAACCTGTTTTCTCAAAGAATGGACACAATACATGAAATCCTAGCCTTTCTAAATAGGCTTCATAACAGGAAAAGATAAGCTTTCTTTGGGCACCATCACATAGGAATCAAAGGAAATAAAGAAGCAGACAGACTGGCTAAACTAGCAGTGACAGTCCAACCACCAACATCATCCAGATAGATGTACCCGTTTCAGCCAAAGAGAGAAAAATAGCCATTAAACCAGCATTAAACTACAGGATGAAAACTATGAAAGGAAGCCAAAGGCACCAGAAATAACACTACTGATTAACTAGCTCATATTGTTTCATTCCGACTGAGCCAACCGAAGAATAACAAGAAAGATGAAGTGGAGAATACCACGTTGTTCGAAAAGACAATGTGACCTGTGGTTGTGGGGACAGACTTGGCCCACCGCATGTCCTGCTAGAGCATAGCCTAATGTCACAGAAACGCATTTGAGCATTTCCTCGACAAGAAGTGTGGAAGCTGTTGCAACATCACCATTCATGCGCAGTTTCATTATGGACACAATTGCGTCTTGGCTTCAAGTGAACTACACCTGCCCCATCAAGCAAAATACGAAGTTTTAACAACATTCTTCACATGCACTTCATCAAGAAAGCATTCCTTTATTCAAAGACACTCTTTAAGAATCAGCATTCCTTGATCAGTCAATGCGAATACATGCATACATGACTTAAGTCTTGCATTCCTGCCAACTGATGTGAACATGTCTTGTTCCTCACTTCCCCCCCCCCCCACTCGAATCTATTTTAGTATACATCGTTATGGCATCTCTAGTAAAGCTTTCTTTATCTTTGAGTAGTCGAGCAATTTTACGTCACCACCCCTCACCAAAATCCACCACTTAATGCCCTTCCATCACCACCTGCCACGTAGATAAACCATCAGCACCTTGAACAATCCAGACAGCAGCAACATCTTTGTGAGCATGCAAGGCTCTACACAACTTTGTTATTCTGTCTTAGGATGAGAAGATGTTGAACGTTTCTTCTCTTATATATAGAGGAGCTTTACCTCAGTGGGAACTTTGTCTTCCCTTTGATCCCGGAGTGCATGTGAAGTGTGCCAGTGGGACGGACGAAACAAGACACCACGTAGAGATTTTTCGGCTGGGATAGAGAGTATTCTTTCTATAGCAGCGGATTGGTCTCATGGGCTTTACAACAGTGACCCGCAACATGGACTGTGTCACAAATATCACAAGTACTTGAACGCACCCCTATTCCTTCACACCTAAACAGCCTGGAAGGGGATGAAATTCAAAATGCTATGACCAGCAATAACTTTGTCCTGAATCTACAATCCTCTCTGAACCCTCCAAAAAAGATTAGGCAATACATAATAAAACTGATGACACAGGTAGTAAACGCCCATCCAGATGTTAGATCTAAACAATAAAAAATTTAAATGGTATAAACCACTAAAATCCAGTAAGCTATGGGAGAAATGTAAATTGCAGATCATTAATAATAAAATCATAATACATCAAAGCAGTATCACAGCAAGACAGAGGTAGAGAAAAATAAAATGAAGGAATAGGGCATCAGTAGGATTGACCAGCAAGGACTCCGCCACTTAAGCCACTTACAGCCACCATCAGCGACAGTGCCAGAAAAGTGACCAGCAAGAGGGACTTCATATAGCCACCACCAGTCCAGAACACCCAACTGCAGATCTGTTCCCTCCCTCCCCCACCCCCCATCTACTCTTCCCTGCCCCACAATGCAAAATCAATGTGAAGTGGAAGCACTCTTTTTTCCCAAAACAACAACAGTGTACGCACAGCGTATATTAAACAAACTGTTCCTTGTTATAGTGTATGCACAGCATATATTGTACAAACATTTCCTTGTTACACTGTGCAACAAAGTATATATGGACCATTTCTAGTTAGTATGTGCACGTCATATATCGCACAAACTGTTCGTTGTTGAAGTGTACAACACAGTATATATGGACAATTCCTTGCTAGTGTATGCACATCATATATCACACAAACTGTTCCTTGTTAAAGTATACAACACAGTATATATGGACCATTCCTTGTTAGCGTATGCACATCATATATCACAAACTGTTCCTTGTTAAGTGTACAACAAGCAGTAAAATCTGCCTTGTGGTTACACCCATCGTTCCACCTGAAAGTGTCCCTAAATGACAGGTGGCCGTTCATCATGGGTGCCTCTAATTTGCAACCATGCAGCTAAGATTTTTTTTTTATAAAGTGATCATGAAATGATAGGGGGAGGGAAAAAATGAAGGCAAACTAAAGCACCAACTAAGTAGATGTGTTTACACATTTATTATATTTACATCTTATATTTGCAAACAACACTTCATTTTGCTGTCTGTAAAGAGGTACAATGCAGAAAATTTCACATGGTTTGTTTTCTGCCAGCATTCCAGCCACCCATTTGATGCCATGAAATCACCATGCCCCTTTTCAGCTGGCATGAGACTTTCTCCTGAAAAAAATCCCCCCCTCCCCCCCCCAAAAAAATGGAATGTGCATAAACTAAAGATGCAGTGTTCCTGAAAATCCACAGGCACAAAACATGCTCTGAAGTACAGTACAAAAATGTGGCTGAGAATGTGAAGAAACTGTCCTTCCTGTGAATGTTCATGTGTTTCCCAACACGAGGTAAGATAAAAATGAAACAGACTGCTGCAACGGGTTCATTTTTTAATGCATGAAATGTATTTGCAGTGACTTTACAATCTGCAGATTCTCATAAATTCTAAGATTGCACATTACAGGGCACATGTTTTGTACAACAATGAACTGTACATTTGGAAATGGCATCGGCATATGTTGCATGTTTGCGCAAATGCTAGCAGGAAAAACCCCACAAAGTAAAACTAAATAAACTACACATTTTCAGGTTTAATAATTTAAGTGGATCATTTACATTTAAAATAAATTGTATTCATGTGCACTGACAGAATTTTTACTTACACAAACCATTCGATCTATATCGGTAAATGTCAATGTTGAACGTGCTTGCAAGAAAAACCTTATGTAAAATCTACGTTTAAAAACTTGGTACATTAATTTGCAACGCCACCCTTTAAAATTGATGATAAATTATCTAAAATTACTTTATCGCACATCTGTGAACAACACTTTGCATGGTAGGGGCTCCCTCCAGCGACCCATTCCTTCCAAAGTGCAGCACTGAGGGATGTTCCCCAACTACCCACTTTTTGGAAATTCCAAGTGGTGCCATTTTACTAGATAAAGGGAGACAACTGTGCTTAACTTGTAGCCCAGGGATTCACACTTTGAGGTTGTTTCCCTTTGACCATGTATTGAATTTAAAGCATGAATAGGGGTTTTCTGCACGTGGCCTCGGCTGACCAAAATGGCATAAGTAACAGTATAGAAGGTGGGTTTTGTGTACAGTGAATTTCAGTTATCTCCTTTCTGCTGGATTTTAGCTAACTTTAAACATCAAAGATTACGGTAAGAAAAGATTTTATTCAGCATTTGTCTACATTTAAAAATCAGTTTGATTCTTGTCTGTACTGCTTGCGGTTATTTCTAGGGATTTTTACACATGGGCTAAAACGTACGGCTCAATCAAACTGCCACAAACTATTCAAAATGGCTGGGTTAACTCTTTGACCCAGAAGGGACCCGCAGGGTTAAGATACCCCAGAGGCCGCATAGATTTACACATTTTAAAAAAGATACCACTTAAAAACTACCACACTCCCAGTAATATATTTTACATATTTAGAAAGATCTATTCTTCTGCATCACAACGGAAACAATACTTTTAGTTAAAAGTATTACTACTTACTATTCGGTCCCAAATATAGCCACTTTTCGCACACACAAGAAACGAAACACTTGTAGCCATTGTGAACGAGGGAAGTAGACCTGGCCAGCCGCTACACTTAACTCCATTTGGCAAGCCGAAACTGTTTCCGAAACTCATTTAGACAGTGCAGGGGAAACAACCGATGATAGAGCTTTACGATGATACAAAGTTTTTACCTGCCTTATACCCATTAAATGCGTCACGCAGATTTTTAAGTTGCCGCAATTTTGCTAGCAGCGCTGACGCAAGGGTTGGCAGGCTCGTCGCAATTTAGCCAAACCCAATGGGGTCAAAGAGTTAAAAAAATCTCTAAGCATATGTAAACCAGATCGGACCGAAAACTACAATTGGAGGGTGGGGGAGGATAGCATAGAATCGCAGTTGCATCAGACATCCACTAACTTGTAGATTCTTCGTTCATGCAACACAGAACCAGTCACACATGGATTTATTTATATTGTAGATCATCTTTCTTTTTTTTTTGATGTATTTCAGATCAGAGTGGCAACCGTTCTTCCATTCTCGAACTAGATTATACTCCTGTGATCAGATTTGATGCAAGAAAGCCGGGAGTTCCCTCGTCCCAAATCTTTTGCAATATCATGCAAAGACTTTCAATCTCTATGTACACACTGATCAAGCATTAGGAATTTTTGTTTTCCTTCAGCTGATTCCATGATCATTTACTGACGATCTGTAATGTGTGAAGACGCTATAAACAGAAAGCTTGTGGGTACAAATTCTTTGATGAAGTCACTTATGTACGCAAATGTAAAAAAAATTGGGGTGGTGGTGGAGACCCACAAAAAATGTACAGTTGTCCCCTTAGGTGAAGTTCAAGTTTTCTCCCTAAAGTCACCCTTCCTGTCTACAGTTGGCAGATGACTGTTGGTCTAAGGTGATTTAATGTTGGAAAGTAATCTGTGCCAATCATAAGTGTCCTCAAGACAGCAGGCGGGCGTTCTTATGGGGGGGGGGGTATACAAACTGTTCCTTGTTACAGTGTACAATGCAGTATATATGGACTTTTTGGATACAGTATACCATGCAGTTTAAATGAAGTTTGTCTTGTTCCAGTGTACTACTGTATGTGACCTGGTTTTTGTTACAGTATACCATGCAGTTTATATGGACTGTGTTGGGGTGGATGAACTGAAGAGCAAACTGGCCTGTCTCTTTGGTATCCAGTCACATCAGATTGGGGACATTTTTATGCAGGGGCCATCAGGGATCCACATTATGGTCACAGATGAGGTAAAAATAGTTTTTATCTGAAAATTATTTGAATTTGAAAATTACAGCGGATTCAGGTTAAAATGAACTGCAAAGGGGAAAAATTGTAGCTGGTGTGTACAGTAATATAAGGTTGATAGTGTTATGTATCTTTTCCAAAAAAAAGAATGGAGGGAGTGAGATTGTAATACAAACCAATTAGTGGGTGAGGGAATTCTGCATAGATGCTCTGACAACAAGGAAACCGTGCAAAAAATACAACATTAAAAAATTGATGTTTTAGGCCATAACTCTTCCTGAAGGTTGTGGTTTTTTTTTTAAAACAGAAAGCACAAACAGGGTAAACAGAAAAATTAGTAACCATCTGTTTCTTGATCAACTTAACTCAAACATGCAGCATGGTGAACAAATCCGCCACAGCATGCGCAGCGCTGTATGCTGCATGTCCAACACCTCTTATGAATCTTGACGATTTATTTGTGGGAAATAGCTAATGGTCTAAGGTACAGAACTCTTACATTCAAAAGCTCCATCATTTCCCAATGAGTTGCTTCCCTTATACTGTGTTTAAACCAGTTTTCGACCACAATTACAAGCGAATGAAAAATGGCTGTGAAGTGCATATCCACACGTACACTGTCACTTGAGAAATGCTAGATTTACTCTTCAAATTACACACAGAGAGAAGGTTAAGTGAGGGGGTAGTTTAGTTTTGGGGGTTAAGACCTGTGGGTGCCAAAGTGGGAGACGAAGTAGGACTCCATAATCTTACGGTCAGTGAAGTTGCCACTCATCTGCCATCTCGTGTTGTCTGTCGCGTGTAGGGGTGTGTTGAAATCCCAAGAGCTGTCTTTGGTGATCCTTGAAGCGGCTGTTTAGTGTGCGTTCTGTTTCACCAATGTAAAGCAGCATTTTTTATAGAATAGAAGTTTGTCAATATTTATATCCACTTTCAGTCTATCAATGTCCAAGCTTTTTGGTATATTGTATTTATGTGTATGTGATGGATGCAGCCATCATGGAGATGGTTTTGCGACCACATGCTCACAGCGGGCGGTATCAGGTTACAGGCTTGGTACCGCCAGCGACACGTGGCTGTGACGCACTGTGCCATCTTATAGTGCAGTGTGCTAGGCTCACTCTCTTTAGAAGCTTCTGTATCCTTCTAGGATAGTTACAGATACTAACAACTAACATATTCGGATTCTACTCGATATACTCTTTCAGTAGATACTAAACTCACCCAACGTCTTAATAGATTACGTTAGTTTGTAGGCATATTTCTTATCTTTACCTATTCAACATAGCTAGTTAAACTGCCTTTTAATGTAATAATCTCTATTTCCTCCTTGCTCTACTTAACTTTCCATAACACTAACAGGAAGAGCAGAGCGAACTCTATTCATCGCATATTTTCATGTCTTTGTACATACATTCTTTGATTTCTTATTCTGTTGTACATGTATAAAAACACAAAATGCAGTATCCGCCGCACTTCCACCCGCTAGTTGCTGCTGTAGCTGGCAATGCTTCCGCCACATAGACATGTTTGACTGCCGTAGATTGGAAACTGGTTCTTACGCCCTTCAAAATGAGCAGGTACAGGAAGAGCAATAACTGCATAGGTAACTCTTGGAAGAAGTTGATGTGATTTTGCCTCTTAACATGCATTCTTTATTGTTCGACAATTTTAATTCCAAAAAAAAAGCCACAGTGTTTAGTAATTTCAGGATGTAAAACACAAGACAAAGTCAACATTTCGTGGCATTACTCTTTCATCGGGACAGTTGCAGCTTAATCACACCATCGGTCAATAAAGTGATGAGATGAAAGTAAAGTTTATCTCCATCATGAAATCATTCCACCATCAAGACTTGCTACCAAAAATAGTTATAATAACTTGTTACAAAGTTGACACAACAGAGTTTTGCAGCAAGAAAGGAGTGCAGATTTATGCATGGACTGAGATACTCGCTCATCCATAGCCAAACATCTGCCAAGAGTGACGTAAGTTTCCGATCTATATCAGTCATATATGTCTGTCAGGGGTAACTGGGAGTGCTGTAAAGGATCTGCTGATATTATAAGAAACAGTGTGTATTTCAACAAGTTGATGTGCCCCTTTCTGCATGTTGCAGGTTTTGCAAAATACTGAGGACCAGTCACGTTTTGTTGTTGAAGGGGTTCGAGGTGAGTTAGTTTCTTTACTTTTCCCTTGATCCCTGAAGATAAGCCACACATCCTAATCCATCAGTGAATTCCCATGTCAGTCTGGAGAGCTCTCCTCAGATATGGCATTTTCCAAATAAAAAAGCTACTGTTTTCTACAAGAAAAAAATGTTCATTCAGAAATATCTATATGTCCACTAATTCATGCTCATTCCAGTGTATCCAGCTCCTGATCCAATCCACCTTTAATTTCATGCAGCTCGCGTTAACAGGGTTTTTGTAGGATTCTTTTAGGTCCTTTTTACACTTAGCCGCCACAGAGTTGCTAGCTCGAGCCACCCCTGCTGACGTGGCTTTTTAGCCTTTTTTCAAACATAAAAAATCCCCCCCAAACAATAGAAAAATTATTAAACTTGGTTGCAAACATCAATAAACAAAGAAAACTCATGTCTTACTGTGTTTCTTGGACCTTGTTCCATAATTCATAAATTCTTTGATGGAAACACAACTGAAGTTGAAGTAATCAAAACGTCCTCACAATTTCTTATACACAGTCTGTTCGTTACTGTTTACACCACGTGCTCGCTCCTTTTTCTTTTCGTAATCCCTCTCTTGGGTCTTTCAGGCACAAATACTCTTGTCTTCATCCACTTTATCAGTAAATTTGCAAAACAATGTAATTTTCCTCATCGGTGTGTAATTTGAAGAGTAAATCTAGCATTTCTCAAGTGACAGTGTACGTGTGGATATGCACTTCACAGCCATTTTTCATTCGCTTGTAATTGTGGTCGAAAACTGGTTTAAACACAGTATAAGGGAAGCAACTCATGAAGAAATGATGGAGCTTTCAAGAGTTCTGTACCTTAGACCATTAGCTATTTCCCACAAATAAATCGTCAAGATTCATAAGAGGTGTTGGACATGCAGCATACAGCACTGCACATGCTGTGGTGGGTTTGCTCTTCATGCGGCATCTTTGAGTTAAAGTTCTTTCATTTTAATACATTTTTTTTAAAAACTCCCTTATTTCTGTTTAAGGCTTTTTTTTAGTTTTTCGTGGGTCCTTTACAAAAGTTCTCTGCACTTTTAAGTACTTTTCAAGAGCCTTTTTTTCAACACTTTTTTTTTTTTTTGAAGCTTTCTTCATTTGCCCTGTTGGGGATAGTAAAATGAAAGATTGTCTATGCTTATAGTGTTTGCGCCTGTTCTACATCCCTTGTAACGGCGGACTGCCTCGATGGTGTAGAGGTTAAGGTGTCTGCTTCTGAGGCAGGAGGTCAGTGGTTTGCACCCCGTCCGTCATACCTAAGACCTAAATATTGGCAGGGGACAGTACTAGAACTGGTTGGCCTAGTATCAGTATAATGTGACTAGGTGGGACTGAAGCCCGTGTTGCGACATTAGTCCCAAGTGTGGCAGCACGTAAACTTTGTCTAAGCAACACCACCATGACATGCATAAAAAAAGTAATTTGCGGAGCTACAAATCTTAACAGTGCACGCTCATTCTTTATTGGAAGTTAAAGTAAGGGGAGTTAGGAATGATTAGTACCAGAGTCGATCAAAGTTATGCTTTTGGCGAAAACCCTGATAGATTTGTTAGATCTGTAGTAATTCTAAAACTGCTGTTTTATTAAGATGTTCGCAATAACGGCACAAGGGGACCGCGGTATGAAGGTATCGGTTACTGATCATCTATGATGTAATCATCAGGAATAATTAAAGGGAGTCTAACCAGTGCTAAACCAATACTTGTAAGGATTATGATTACTATATGATTATGATTATGATAACGATTACTTTTAAGACGTTTCCAATAGTTACAGCTGGTATCTAAAGCGCCTGTAGTGCACAAACGTGCCTCATCGGTGACTGAATTGTGAAACGCCTGCCTGGCCAGCAGAAACATGCCATGCAAGCCTCGATTTTGCTTTGAAAGGTTTTCTGGAATGCTGACATTACCAAGTCGTGGTAAGCATTGGTTGCATGTGCAGTGTATACGGCTGTGGCAACCACTAGGGAAGCAAATGCAGCGTTAGCACGCATTGTTTTCCACCAGCAGAAAGTCATTACTGAAGACTTTGGTCAAATTTTATAAAGAGGACATGGCAAGACTTTGTGCAAGCCATGAAGTACCAATGTATTTGTGGCCTTCACTTTACCGAAGACTCCTTCCAGGATCAATATACCCAGAGGCTGAAGCTACAGGCATTGGAACACAGTAGTCATATGCACACCTACACATGGCATTAAAAAAACTCTAAAATTCAGCTCTTAAAGACTATATTATTTTCCACAGTGTGTTGCTGCAAGCATATACTTTATGAGGTGGAATCTATCCATAACATCTGGACAACATTTCCTATATAAGACACATTACTACAATATTATATTACTAGGGTTTTGTATATCATGTCAATTATATCTGGTCCTTGACTCGATGATGAAACCAAACCAAAAATATACAGCAGGTACTAATGACAGATGCATTAAAATAACAATGTGGCGAATGTAGTTTTGTCGTAATCACGCACGGTCATGTGCTCAATAAAATCAAAGTACCAAAGACAGTAATAGCATTGAATGGTTGATGAAGACGAGGCACAGAGTAAGACTTTCCAGTCTGTATTGTTCAACCGATCAGCCAAGAGTCCTATGAAAACCTGAATACCACAAATAGCCACCAAAAGCCCCGGTTTTAGGTCTAAATAAAAGGTTTGAAAGGTAGTTTAAACATCAGAATGCACTTTTATAAGTATTTGATGCATAATATGCCAAAAAATATACATTTTTGTATGCAGCTTGTAAAGATTTTTGACTGAAATGTTATCGTGTGCTCATCTGCCATGAGTCACCTTTTCGAAAAGCTGCACAACCACAAGGGATAATTTAATATAGAAATCAACTGTTATAAATAATCGATGCATAATATACGTGAAGTGTACAATTAGGTACGGAAGTCTTCTAATACGTGCTATAACGGTCGAATTGTGGCTATTTGGGGTTTTGAAATGGAGTGATACATGGCAGACGAGCAGATGATAACAGTACTGACACAAATCTTTAAAATGTACATACAAATGCGTCGATTTTTGGCATATTATGCATCAAATAATTCAGAAAGTGCATTCTGATGTTTGATCTACCTTTAAAATCTTTTATTTAGACCTAAAATCATGGCTTCTCGTGGCTGTTTGGGGTTTCGTAGGAGCAATCAGCCACACTGTCAGGCGATTCTGCAGCTGAGGCCAACTGCAAACCTGACAGTGGTTCAGATTGGTAAGGCTGCACTTCAAAGTGACTAAATACTATTTTATTTTTGATTTCTTCATCGCTGGAACTGCCAGAATCATAGTGCGCGTTCCTTGAATGCTTCCCACCTCCATTTTTTGGTATTGGTATTAAACCATCACTTCCGGAATCCTGCAAGCTCATGTTATTCCATCACATTGCTTGGCAATCTTCGGAAAAGACCATCTGAAGCATCTTTGATATCGATTTGTAGTAGCTGGACGGTCGCTTTGGTTAGAGTGATACATTTTTAACGAAGTATAGGCAACTTGCTATCAAACAGCAAAACTTTGTACCTAGGTGGTTAGACTCCCTTTAAGTTCATGAGGTGTGTTGCCAGTAAAGCTGAATATTTGCACATATTTGATATGACAGTCATCCTCAGACGTACTGACCAGAAAACGTTTGGTACAAACATCTGCCGAGTTTGTTGCCGAGTGGTGGTGTTAGAGAATGAGAAAACATTTTAATGCCCAAGGAATACGTGAGACTGGAATCTTTTCCAGCAAAATTACCAGACCATTTTCACTTATCTGTTTAACTGACATTGGTATTTAGAATTTTGAGACCTTAAGACCTTGTTCTGTTCTGTAAGTTTGTACAATCTGTTGAGACATCTGACCCTAACTCACCCACCTGTTTCCTGGCAAAACATACTGCAAGTTGCACATTTTCATTTCATTCACATTCTAGCACAATGATCTGTTGAGGAGCAGTCAGAAACATAGCTTCATCGATACAGCTACTAAAACGGAAACCAGAGACCATCTCAAGTGAAACAGGAAACATTTTCAGCTCAATATTTGAGATAGAACCAATCAGCTGGACCTGTTTGACAACCTGCAAATGTGTGAATGTCTCCATGTCCCTTGAAATGAATGGTTCTGTAATTTAGTGTTTGAAGTAGCTTAAAACAATCGTGACGCAGCCTTCGTAGCTCGAACCGTCCCCGTGGCCGCAGGGTTTTTAGCCTTTTTTCAAAAATTCATTAAAAAATCCCCCAAAACAATAGAAAAATGATTTAAACATGATATAAAACTACAATAAATAAAGAAAACTCATTTCTTACCGTGTGTCTTGGACCTTGCTCCATAATTTGTAAAATCCTTTGATGGAAACACAACTGAAGTTGAAGAAATCAAAAAGTCCTCGCCATTCCTTGTGCACAGTGTCACGACATTGTTTTTCTACACGTGCCGGCACGTTTTTCTCTTCGTAATCACTTTCTTGGGTCTTTAAGGCACAAATACTCTTGTCTTAATCCACTTTATCATAGTAAATTTGCGAAACAATGTCATTTTGCTCTTCAGCGTGTAATTTGAAGAGTAAATCTAGCATTTCTCAAGTGACAGACCACATGTACGGACACATCTTTCATTAAATCAAGTTATTACCAGAAACCAGTCGCGGCAGTTTAAACACAGAAAAGGGAAGCAACTCGTGAAGAAATGAATCAGCTTTCTAATGTAGGAGTTCTTTACCTTAGACGATTAGCGATTCCCCGTAAATAAATTTTCAAAGTTGCATCGTTTATTTCCCGTATTGGATAGTAAGCGTGACCTATGCTGTATCGTTTATTTCCCATACACAGCGCGAATGAGTTAAGTATGTGATGATTCAAAAGGGCTGATTGCCTGCATGGCTTCAGATTTTGATTACTATTGGTTTCTTTGCTTCTGAGCCATTACAGCTGATGACTGGTGATTTTCTTAAAATGAGAAATTTAACATAAGTTACTTTCACCTGTCCCAAGCAACTCGTGATAAATGATTTTCACTGTGTGTATGCACTGTCTCACTGTGTGGCATGCTATAATCCATGTATGGTGGGGGGGGGGGGGGGTAGTCCTTGACCCTAAATTTTAACTCCTCAAAAGTGAAGCTAAAAACGTTAACCCTGTGATGAGGACTGTAAAAGGAATGTTTTGGTCCTGCATATGCTATGCAATGAGCAGTGATTTGTCAAAATCAAAATACATCTAAATGGGTAAAATTACTTACGGCAGATTAGATACTTATAACTGCAGCTTATGTCTAGGTTGTGTCAGTTACATCTGACATTATAGTAAAGAAGGTAATGTGTCAAGCACACCAGTTATGAGGTTAAAGATCATGCGATAAGCACACAAATTACACTGCTAAAGATTATGAGGGCCAGTCTGAAAGTCCATAGAATCCAGGAAACTAAAAGACATACAGTCCAATTATGACAGTTTCTTGAAGAAACCTCCATGATCATTGGTACAACTGGCCATCCTCTCAAACCATGTTTGGATGGAGTCTGCATGAAGCCTCAAAGACTTTGGGCAAGCAGTGATGGACAAAGTATTTCCTGAAGCGGCACAATGGCAACATGCCTTGATATGGCGAAGACAGAGGCCACTATTTGTTTCCCTGCGCTTCTTGTTCTTCTGAATTTAATGGGAGGAGGATCCCCTGGAAGCTCTGAATTCTGCTGCTTCATTTCTAGATTGAACTGGTACACCCAGGTTTTGTCTCCATTGAACATCTGCCATGTTGGCTTTGACCATCCACTTTTAAACTGTCTTGTATTGTTCAGCCCCATTTCAACCCCTCTTCTGTTCCTTGTTCAGATTATGGGGTATGGGGATAGCCAGCAAGCACAGTCCAAAAATGTTGATGGAATATGGTTGCTGCTGTTGCTGCTTTTTCAATGCCAATGGGCTCTGTGACTGCTGGTGAGAGTTGTTTTTGGATCTTCTCTAATCGGTTTTTCTACAGCAGCGATGTTGCCTGGAGTAACGATTCTAACTGGCCAACCAGGATGGGTGTCGTCTTCTAAGCACCTTCTGCCCTGCTTGGATTCACTGTACCACATGTACGCGCTGGCCTTGCAGGGAGCAATACTGCCTAAAGTGTTGACCTGAGTTTCAAAGGAATTAGTCGCTATTAACCTTTTCTTTGAAATGGTAATAGATCAAAAAGTCATGATTTGTAAGCTCCATAATGTGGTTTGAATAAATAATAATAAATGTAGATTTTTAACACACGAAAACACATTTCATGCACACTTCCTTTGACGCAATATTCAAGAATGGATTCTGAGAGGCTAACTGCCTTCTAGTACTTGAAATTTGACATCAACCTCAATGAAAACCTATTCTGTGATTTTGTCCTTTAGATTTCTTTGCCATTTTGTCACAAGTTTTGAGTTGTATGGACTTTCAGACTGGTTCTTGTATGTGTTGAGTGCACAATGTCCCACTTAAGATTGAGCAAACAACTTATACAACTAATACAACTAACAAGTATGTCTCAAACACAAATTATAACATTGAAAATATGCTGTCTGTGTCTTTCAGAAGAGTCCGGAGACAAATACAGAATTCTTCTCAAGTCCGTGGAATAACCCACAGCTGACTTAAAGGCTTCTGCGTTATCAGCTGATCGCTCATGGCCAATGCAAGACAGAAGTTCGGTGTTAGTGTCCATCTCAGATACTTGTTCTGCATGTTGACCACAGCACTGGCGCCCTACATAAATGCCACCCAGTGTTAGCTGTTCTCAAGGACGACCCTAGTCTTCACAGCTGACATGATGAATCTCCATCATTGTGCACATAACTATGGGCATCAGTTTGAAGAGGATTTCTGATGGCGTCCATGTTTGTCCTGTCTGTACAGGACTAGCCTGATGTGTCTGTGTGGTTATCTGATGGCGTCCATGTTTGTCCTGTCTGTACAGGACTAGCCAGGTGCCAGATGTAGATATCTGCCTGCCCAGTGGATACGTAACAGAACATTTGAAGGCAGCGAAGGGCAAGCATTTGTAGTTTGACATGGCAGGTACAAAAAGCACATAGCCGTCTGTTTGCGAGCAGCTGGTTTATGTGTTGGTGCACAAGTGTGGAAGAGGAGTGTAGTGTGTGAGCAAGGTTGCAAGTGTTCAAATGTATCATGATGTGTCCAGGCTTAAAATGGATGTAAGAACCCTTAAAACAGACTATGGGTTTGAGGCAGACTACGTCCCTTAGTTATAATGACCGTGCATTGAACTTGCTGATGCTGGCTGTGAAGTCGGATGTTTAGTTGTGCAGACACCAGCTACATGCCTGATCTCAGGGAGGTTAAGGTTAACTAGTTGCTTTGGTAACATGATCAACAGGTTTGTCAATGGGCTAGCAGCATCAGGAGTCTGGAGGCAGAGTGTTTCAAAGGTTAGATGGAGGATTTGTTGACCTTAAACCTCTACTAAATTTGCTTGAACAGCTCTCCTTGCTTACCAGCATGAGCTGTCCTCGTTACTTGGCTGTTATGTCATGACTACGGAATGTTGCTGCCAGGAGCAGTGCAGTGCAGTGCACTGCCTTTGTGACTGGCATTCTGCCAGCACACAGAAGTCGCATGAAACTTCAGTCTGTCATTTATGGGCTGGACAATAAAAGCATCATGACAGAGGTGTGAGATTACTTGGGAAAGTGTCAGTAGTTTGGTGAGAAGCCTGAAAGAACCAAATGTAGAACCATCACCGCCACGCTTACTGTTCCAGTTGGCTGTAAAAACACAAAGCCAGGGCATTCGCTGTTCGTCTTTGTTACATTGCTGAAACTAATGCTTTTTTCAATAACCAGTCCTACACAGGGTATAGAAGACAGTTGGGTTATTTCACACAAACCAACCAATTTAGTCTTACTTATTTAAGAGAGTTTGCATCGACAGTAGGCAAACTGAAGATGTCATCTTTAGCAGAAAATCAATGCACAAAACAGACAAAGGATGAAATGAGACAACGATAAACTGGAAAAAAAGCGTAACAAAATCTGTAGGGACAATGTCTTGATTTCTTGCAGAAATATTCAGAAGTCCAAGCATATATTTATCAGTTGGTAAAGAAGGCATCAAATGAAATGACCAAAGCAGTGAAGAAGGCTTTGGGAGGCAAGGGGCTGTTCCCTTGTACTTTAAAGTGTAGCTTTCACATAGCCCCCGCACTGGATATTGCCAGAAACTTTAGTAGGGGCCGAAGTGACGTCATCTCCAGTAGGACCAAGCTGGGCATACTGTTATTTAGACCAGAATGTAGCTTTTTACAAGGAGAATCATTGTACTGCTCATTATTGGGTTGTTCACATTATGAGGAAATAGAAGACGGATGAAAAGATTTAAATCCCTTATACTATGCATTTGAAACATTAGCTTCCTGGAATGGTGAGAAGAAATGTAGGTGCTGTCTAGCTGAAGACACCAATCTCGAATAAAGAATGCAATAAAAACACGATGCACTGATAAGATAGATTTTTCGTTTTCGTTGTTAAAATGTTTCGATTTTATTAATAGTAATTGTCATTATTGTTTGCACTCCTTATGATCTATCTATATGACGTCTTAACAAACTGTCGATCAGAATCTGTGGAATAAAAATCATTAATCAGTGTGTAGTAGACACTATCGGCAAATCATGTCAATCGCTGTAACTGTAGGAAGAATATAAAGGTTTTCTTGTCACAATACTGTACCATGACCCAAAATGATAAATTCTCAGCGATCCCTAAATGCACCTTCCAAAAAAATTAAACCCAAGGTAACCCTGGTGAGACCCCTCCGCGCATGCGCGCAGCCCCTGCCACCCGTGCACACAGCTCACCGACTAGGTCAAGGTGACTTTCTCTTGCGTTGTTGGGCCGATTGGACGTGTTTTTCACCTATCAGTCTCTACGTCCCTGCCTTCCCTCAATGTGGCTTGTGCGTGGCAGTCCCTACCCCCTTTCTACTGTACGCTACATCATAAAGGAAAGTGAGACTTTGTGTTCTCTCCTTGTTGCTCTGTCTTTACATAACACTGTTTTGTTAGACAGTTGTTTGACTTTAGCGTAGTCTATGTTGTCTTAGCCGGCTAATATAACTACACGGGGTATACACATCGCTGGTTTTTTTCCCCGGCATGTTTAACCTGTCCCCAAGCTTGCATTTCTGCTTTGTGCTGGCATTGTTTGTTGTGGATCTGTGACTCAAAGTGCTTTCGCCACTCCCCGACTTTTGTGCTAGGTGTTTTACTTGTTCACTTAGCCATGTAGCTATTACAAGTTTATTTATTTCCATGTATCACGCTTCACTTTGTTGCAGGTACGTGACTCAGTGCTGTCGTCACTCCCCAACTCTTGTGCTGTTTTGTTTCACTTAGTGATGCAATGTGGGTTTTTCCATTTTCCACGCTTTGTTTTATTTATTTTGCAGGACCGTGACTTAGTGTTTTTGTCACTCTCCTGTTTTTGTGCTAGATGTTTTGTTTTTCACTTAGCTACATAGCGTGGATTCCTCCCTGCTTCCAGCTTGGACAGGATTACCTGGGATCTCTCCCACCAGCATCGGTCTGGCGGTCATCTCCGTTTCTTTTTGCCTCAGTCACATCCACTGATGTTGCTGCTTCACCGCACACCATGCCTTACGCCGCTGTCATCGCAATGCTGTTTCTGCTTCTTGACAACAGCATTTTGGCATCAGTTTCACCGACTTCCGGGAGGTCCATGCTCCTGCTGGTTACTGGTGTGACCACCCACCGTGGTGGTAAGAGTAGTGTGGTGGCTACTCGAGCAGGACCCTGACTTCCTAGTGAAGTGGGAAGACATCTGTGTTCTTGTCAGTTCGGGCGGGTCCCAGGTGAACGTGCCTTCACCTTCTGGCCACCCACCAGAGGTTCCATCTTCCAGGTGTGTGTCACTCCGACACCATCATTCCGGTTTCATACATGTTCATGAGCCTGTCTCCTCCGACACGGTGCTTTCCGGTTGGGGGAGCGATTGCCCTTTTCTCTAATGATGGAGAACGCCAAGGGCATCGCTTTTCACTTGTCCAGTTTCACTCCTGCGGTCGAGTGGGGGATAGGCTACCACCAGCGGTCACCTCACTGCACGATGCAGCCACCCCTCCCCATTTCCGGTTTCCGATCGGCCACCTATTCTGTTGCTGGGGGTGCGCAGTTGCCGTGATTGCACACTGCATCGGGCAGGGGGGGGGGGCTTCTGAGGCAATGCTGTATGAGTTTGACGGGGGTGTGGTCTCACATGCCTACGGCAATGAGACAGCGGATGAGAAGCAACCCATGCTTCTCCACTCCTGATGGGAGTTGACGGCTCTCCTGCGGGAGACCATGTCACAGTGCGCAGTGCAGGGACAGCAGGAAGCAGCACAGGATCCGATACTCTCATGGTACTCTCCCATTCACCTTCTGGTATCGTGCTCACGGCGACCGCTTGCATGCATCACCTTTGGTGCAGACTTCTCTGAGGGACGAGTGGCAGGACCAGCCCTTGGGTCCACACCGTCAGCACGCGTCATTATTCCACCACTGGAAGCATTGTCTTCCTCCAGGCAAAAGTGTCGTTCACACACTGGTAGTATGAGTGATGGCTACGCTGGAATCTTCCCTGCATGCCATGACAGCTGTTCATTGGCTTCTGTCCATCACTTTGCACGTGGGGCAACCCACACCGCCCTCCTTGTTTGGTCGTTTCCCTTACGGGGGGCAGATGTGTTTACTTCTGCTCTGCGGAGGTGTCGGCTCGAGACCTTGCTCTCCTGCCTGGGGTCTCGCAAGCACTCTTCCGGCGGGCCGCTGTCAGCCGCCTTCAAGCCAAAGCCTGACACCAAGTCTTCTTCCAGAGGTGGCCTCGGCACTCGCCCCTCCTGGGGTTGAGGTGCCCATGGTCATCAGCAGCTACCCAGTCAGGCTCCGCCTGTGGGCAGGGTTCAGTCTGCTGTGGGAGCATGCTCCCATCCCTCTGGCATGCTGCCTTTCCCGTTCCATCTGCCTTCATGCCAGAAGCGAACGGCTGGCTCTGGACTTGGACGTTGCCTCCCTCGGGCAGTTGGCCACAGTGGAACAGGTTCCCCACCCCTTCCAGCCCGGTTTTACTGTTGTCTGCTTCCTGTCCCAAAAGTGACTGGTGGGTCCTACTGTAATGTTTTGTGGGGTGTGCTGGAATTCTAGGGAAGAAATACGAAATGCATACGCCTAGTGCAGACCCTCACCTTTTCAATCAAAAGGTACACGACCAGATAACTTAACACATTTATTGAACTATGAACATTAGAAATGAAAGCTGAGGAAAGAAAGGTCTAGATAAACAAATACGTAACAGTGCGTGTGTGTGTATGTGCGTGATAGCAACAGTTTGTGACACGAAACAATTGTCTGAACAAGGTATAATGTAACTAGCAAACAATTAAATTCATATGAAATAGCGTGATAACACAAAAGACTACTTGCGGGGAAATGAATTCATCCAAAACCGGAACAGAACAGTTAATCCAAAAATCGTTCTCATCAGGTAATGGCCCGCAGAAGTAGTCCGAACAAGATGGGATGGTTGACACGTAAGATGCAGTTCGTAGAAGTGCAAATGTTCTGACTGACGAGCGTAGATCCCAGAGAAGTCTGTGACTGTAGCAGGGTCAAAGGTGATCTGTGAGTCCAGTCGTACCGTGCCAGAAGAACTCAGGAGATGGAGCTTGTCCAAAGGTGTCAGGAACACTGGTTACGAACCATGTATTGTACTGCTAGTCCGTTAGACCTTGAGATGTCCTTGCTTAACTGTCACAAGGTAACACTTGATGCCTCATAGATTTTAGATCTATGAAGAAAGTTCACTTCCACAAGTGACGGGGTCCGTTTGACTGTACACTCCCAGCCTACTATTAGACTGTTTACAATGAGAGACAGGTTCACGGTGATGAATACTGGTAACACGTCCGTTAAACCTTACACCACTGAAGATTTAACATTATCTTACGTTTCTTCATAAGACAAAGAAAAGTTGACACATGCTGCAGAAGCATAAAGTACTTCTCCCGGCTAGTAATGAATCACTACAATAGCTTGCTATGTAGCTACACGGATGCAGCCTTCATAGTAGAACGTATAGCGTACGGCTAACCGTTGATGATGGATTCGCGACGAGACAACTATTTCGTTTCTCGACACTTTCTTTCCACGACGCTATTTTTCTGAATGAGTTAAGTCTACACGTGAAGTCTTATTCCTTCCAGTGACCGCTGAACAATGACCCTACATTAACAGCGCGTCTTGTACTGTTGGAAAACCGTTAACAAGTCTCACAGACTAGTAACACGTCTGACTCTTCCGTATCTCCAGACCAGAACTGTCAAAATCCGTTTAACCTCCGCCGATGTTTCTCCCGTTTCCCTGGACGAAATTGCCCATTGGTTTCCGAAACTGAGTCATACGCGATTTTTACTGCTACGTAGATCTTATGCGTCACTAACGTGTCAACAATTCTATGAATGAAAGGATTCAATACTATGTACAAAAAATGATACAGTGCTTAGAACAGTCGCGCTGAAAGAAAACCTTGCGTAACGCAACACCTACCTTATGTTGGGCCTTTACCCCTCTCTGAAACTGTTCGAGGAACAGCACTTTACTGGAAGATTGCAGTCTCCCAGTCGAGCTTTTTGACCTCTCTCGGGAGTCTCTGTGCTATTCAGGACAAGAAGGAGCTTCACTTTTGTGCGTACCTGGCGGATTGAGCGCTTCTCCCAGCAGAAGCTGGCTATGTCTCAGGCATGCCTGCTGGTATTCTCTCTGAATCTCAGCAGGTCGCCTCATGCCTCTGCAGGTCATTCGACACAGTTGTCTCGAGGGTCTTTTCTATTCCAAGCCGCATTGAATCTCTCCAGCAGTTTGTTGGTACCCCCTTGGCGAGTGGTTCCTTCACTGCATGACAACTTATATCGGTGGTGGGAAAGATGATGTTGCTTGTTTCACTGGCCCCTCTAGGTGCTGTTCCTGCGACCCATCCACAGGACGTGCATTGGTTCCAGCACATGCTTCGCCCACCTGTTCCAGCCATGGACCATCCTAGCCTGGCTGTCATCAGGCTTCCCATCATGCCTCCTCTCTCTTTAGTCGGGGCGTCCACTTCCTGCACCATGTCGCTCCTAGCACTTGGTCAGAAGTGGAGGCGAACTTACCCTTCACCCCTTGGGTGTTGTGTGCAGTTCCCCTCACTGCATTGTGATTACCACAGCACACATGGGCAGTGGACCTCTCTTGACAGACGATCCTCTTGTCAGTCTCAGCTGGGTGGGTGCGCAGGGAGTCAGCCCTCGCCATCCTCGGCAGCGTGACTGAGGAAGCGTGGGTGTGAAGCAAATAGAAACGTGCCTTCACCTTCTGGTCTCCTACTGGAAGTTCCCCAACTTTCTGGTGTGAGTCACTGGCAACCCCTTCCTGATCTGCCTGTGGTCATGAGCTTGGCTCCTCTGACATGGGGCATTTCCAGTTGGGGTGGCGATCGCCCTTTTTCTCTCATGTCAGAGAAAGCCAGATGGACGTCCGCCTTTAGCGCGATGGCTCTTGGGCCCTGTCTTCCTGGCCAGCTTTCTGGCCATGATTTAGAACCCTTTTTTTTTTTTTTTTACTGGTTCCTGACAGTCACTCTCTGGCCCTGGTCCACGATCCTGACTACATCTACTCCAGACCTCATCAACGATGCGGACAGAGCTTGGTTGCGTACAGAGGCGTCCCTAGTGTTTTGCCACTCAGAGACGCCTTTTTTCTGCAGACTGGCTGACTGCAAGATTCAAACGTCCGTTCTCTCTCGTTCAGTCTCACCTTTTGTGCGTTGTGCTTTCCACACCGCCTACAAAAGAAGTGGGATAGCAGAACCCTCCCAGCATTGGCAACTGTTTGCATGCAGGAGGGTCGGGCGTGGACCAACCCCCCTGGCTTCTTAGGTGCATGCGCTCCAAGAAGTTCTGTGGGTGGCCTATGGGCACTTGGAAGATCCTTCATTTTCATTTAGATCTTTCTTGGCGCCAGGAGGACGGTCTTTAGGGTGTCGGCTGCTGTCATTCCCCGCACCTCTGTCGGCTCCATCCTCCTCACCCTGGTAAGTTTTTTTTGTGTGTGGTGGTATCACCCCCCCCCCCCTTTTTT
>SMGT01015441.1:25565-51772 GCA_004794575.1 Lanistes nyassanus | reverse complement strand
TTTTTTGGTAGTCGGCACTTTGGGTCATGGTACAGTATTGTGACAAGAAAATGCAAATTTCTTTTTCTAAATGTGTTTCTTTAACAATACTTAACATGACCCATCAAAGACCCACCCTCCTACCCGCTGATGGGTTTTTCTGGCTTGAGAAAGTCAGTTTGACCTAGTGAGCTGTGCTCATGGGTGGCAGGGGGTGGGCGCATGCGTGGAGGGGTCTTACCAGGGTTACCTTGGTGAGTTCATTTTTTTTGGAAGGTGCGTTTAGGGATCGGTGATTGAGAATTTAGAACTTTGGGTCATGGTAAGTATTGTTAAACACAAATTTAGAAAAAGAAATTTCCATATTTATAGGAATCTCCAACTTGTGTTTGGGAATCAACTCACAATAAATCAGTGAGCCAATGTTAGGTTTACATTGTTGCAGGGTTATTCAGTAAATGTGTAAGTGTGAAAATGTTTAAACAGTACTGGTAGTGGTAATATAGATTAGAACAAGCACGTAAACAGCACCAGGTTCCAAATAGAATAATTTAAAATATGCATGAGTGAGATATGGAAATACTGTGGCCTAAATGTATCCTTGTTAAAACGCTCTGAACACTAATATAGTTCTCGCGTGCCCTTTGTTAAAATCTTTTATTCTCGTAGTTTGCAAAAACCAGTTCTGTGCTGGCCATGATTGTAAGAAAATAGTCAAGGGGGGGGGGGGGGAATAAAGGAGATAAGGTAAAAGTCAACAGGAAAAAAGTGAATGTCTTTAACCATCCCCCCATCCATTGGTAAAAATTAGTCAAACACTTTGTTTTAACTTTTTCCCTTTGACTTATTTTCTCAACCACCTTTACTCGTGCTCTGTGTTCGGAACTGGAGATTTGAAATGAGATGTCCATATCATTCGTGCGTCATCCCGTTCCTGGAAGATTTTGCACCAAACAGGTAAGGGGAGTACAGACATCTATGCATGCAGACGCAAAGAACGCTAAGTCTTCAACAATTGCACTTGGAGTATAATTGATCACAGCAATCGCATCACTGTTCCGATGTGAGAAATGTGACTCATAATAACAAGAAAGCTTACGTAGCGTGATATCCCAGCAATATGGAGGGGGCTCTGTGTTTTACACTATGGATAAAACTAAAGTATAAAAACACTTTACAACGATGTAAAAAAATATAAGTACAACCATAAACTATTGAGACAAAGGACATAAACACGAGTAAAACTTGTTTAGAAATACTACAAACACAATAACGCCAACAAACAGTACAGACTAAAGTACTGAAACAAGCGCAACAACCTTAATAGTTAATTGAACAGATGAAGTGCTACATTTTCACTTCAACAAACCCATGTACTGTCTTCTAGCTTGACTAGGGACTGTTCTGTAGTGGACGTCACACTCGGGGGTTTTCTCCCTTTTACCCAAGATTTTATTTTTTGGGCGATAGTTTCGAACGTAGTGATAGATCAAAACTCCGTGATAGAAATGTAGAGGGTTTACACCATAAGTGTTAATAACATATTTGAATTTGTGTGCTTTCATGAATGAAGCTTCGTATCCAGAGGCTATACTTTAAGTAACCAGTAGTTAGTACAATGTTACTACTTTGGGAACGCTTGTGATTAGATATTATTTATCAAGTAATAACAGTGGAATTTCTCAGCAAATTCAATGAAAACAACAAAAATTTTGATCTAAAATTTGCTAGTTTGTCTTTCCCTCATAGTTGGTATTGAGTGGTGAACAACTATAATGGCACGCATCTACCAGTTTGCAGTGTAAAGCACCAAGTCTAGTAATTTCCAACATTTATACAGCAAAACAGTATTATGAAGTATGAAATTTAAAAATAGACATCTACTTTGTCCTGTCTTAAATTTTTTTTGAAAAGCTCTTGCACGGCAACCATCATCCTACGGATTTGGTGGGACTATAGAAACGAGTATCATATACTGCATGATGTATGAAAAAATGTATAAATAGCTATACGTTGATTAAGCAGTGTACAAGATACAATAGAATTAGCAAATAATAGTAATTTATTTTGTAATGCGCTAAACCAAACTACCAAGTTTGCTCGCAACGCTCGCACGCATTCGCACAATGTGACGGACAATACATAGATAAGACACAGATCGCTTTCCCCCCAACCCCCTTTCGCAAATGCGCCAACAGAAGCACACATCCCCAATCCACATACCCCCACATAAATACAATCATGTACGTGCAGCGTGCGCACAGGCGCTGGGACTCGCTGCGAGTCGCCTATTTAAAATCTCAATTTTCGAAATGAGCAAAGCGCTTACTAACCCTGACGTTAATACGTTGTGTAGTCCCTCAGTGAAGCCACACCTAAATCAAAATTCTTCAGAAATAAGCCGCCTCGTTTTTACCGTGTAATAACTTCTCGGTCTTTATGCTGTTACATATACATTTGTATGATAGTCAAAAAACAGTGTACTTTTATGCAAAACAACGTTGTTTCTGCACTGCTACACAGATCTATCAATGAACGAGACATTCGTCGACTTATCATGCATATATATTTCTCAGCGAAATATTTGTATCAACGATCGCGTTCTTTTTGCCCAGAACCTCCGCTGTGGGCTTCAACGTCTCCAAATGCAGATTTCGGGAGCAGTTTTGCAACGCTGGTGCTTCGGCCATAGCTATCGATCGAAGTGCCTGGAGCAGAAGTTGTGATACCTCCAGATTTGCCGCGCATCTAATTACAAAAGACCCCCATAGGAGTTCAAAAACCTGGCATCACACCATTGATCTTAGCATCTGCCCAGTGCCACTTAACGTCTGTCTTCATCATATTTCTCTGCAAACATCTTGCTACATATTTTGCTAACAAATATTTCACTGCTAACAAAAAATTAACATCTCGCATGTCGCATCAGCATATTTGATTGCTGACATTTCCCCAAACTGATAATATATGTCATTGCTAACATCTCACCAGCCAATGAATCTTGCAGGTATTGGATTTAATTCGTATTATAGTATTCAATGGAACAAAGAAATAGGGAGAGAGCTTGTGGGTGAGGTATACATCCTGTGACCTCTTCATATGTGGTTCACTGTGACCTTCTCTTGTGCTGATTGCTTTAGGTCTCTTAATTCTGGCGTATGGCCATGACCATATTGTACCAGTTTGCTATGCAAGCAACAAATCCACATAAAAGCTTACATTATTTTACGGCTTTATTCAGTAATGGTGAACGATAAAATACTTTCGTTGTTACTTACTGACCTTAGTAATCTGAGGGGCTGTGCATCGTGTATGTTTACACTACTTATCAACATGACACGTCGGCGTGTATGTATACAGTAAAATTATCAACATGACACGTCGATGACTTCAAACTTTCAAATTGTACAGCAGCCACAACCTCTGCCACTGCCCCGCGTTATCCTATGGGATCCACACCAGAAACACGACAAGTGGAGGTTTCTGTGTAGAAAACTAGCTTCATGTAAGGAAGTTGAAAAAGCTGCCAACGTGTGGCGTCAAACCGTAGAAATAAATTTACACGGCTCTTCGCGGTTGTGACATCAGCCGTGCAAATAGCCTCCGACTCTTATCTGCCATTGCCTTTCTTCAAACTAGTTCGAATGAATGAATGAATACACACTCTTCACATGAGCAACCCCACATGGATAGCTGCGTTATTTCACGGATCTCTAAACACATTGCCTGATAAATATTGTTAGGAATATGTAGCCAGTTCTAAGTTCCTAGGTACTAGTAAGTAATTAGTGGGGGCCCATACGGAACGGGAGATCAGTGGGGAGAGATAGAGGCAGGGTGCTAGACATGCAGTGATCAGCGGAAATAGGTGAAGGCCCGCGCACGAAACGTTTTTCCCCAAATGATCGTATATGGGAGGTTTTATTGTAACAGGACGTCCGCCACCGCCCCACCCCCCACCCCATGTTGAAAAATGACCGCGAGGTGGAACCAGATACTGTACGTCCCTGTAAAATAACCATCCGACGGATAGCGATAGAAGATATGTGTGACGGCCGCCAAGTCGGAGTTCATTTTCCAGTCCATGTTTTTTCCGTTTGTTCCAATTTGTTCATTACATGAAGATTTACGTATATTTTCCTTTCGTTAGTATAAAATATTTATTCAGAAGAATTCAGAATATAGTCCATTTTTCTGTAGTCTGTTCAGTGTTGATACAATTACATCACCTTACTTCATTTTTCGAAAATTGGCGCGCTCGTGAATCAACACCAAGTTTGTCTCAAACTCGTCTTGTCACACTAAGCCCCCCCCTCCCCCCAAAAGGTAATCGTTCTTTCATCGGCACTCTGTCGTTAAGTACTTATAAGTTCTTTATCCCGAATGGCCCTCCTTTCGATAATTATATAGTGTTTTGAAGAGACGTCTGAGTTTCGTTTTGTTTTCTTTTCAGTTTTGATGGTGCTTTGATACAATAAAGTCAAGAACACAATCTTAGCATCAGTACGGACTTTTTATGTAGAATTGTGCCAAGAACAATATAAATTTCGAAACTCTTTCTTTTCTCCTCCACAACTTTGGCAGGCATTGCGCGTCGTACCGGGCAATGCGCACGCTATCCTTGGTAGTCGCAACGGGTCGCAAAAACACGAAAACAGAAGTCCTATCTAACATCAAACTCTAACCATGAGTTCATATGGGTATGGAACCAGCGACTTTGAATTGAAAAGCCATGACATTACCACTTTATAGCTACCCGATCACCAAGCGCTAGACGCTGTGTAATGTGCTGTTGTCCGCCGGCGTGACACGCAAGGATAGCTTGCGCATCGCCTTCGGTGCGACAGACACACGCAGTCACTTCCAAAAACTTTCTTCGGGGTGGGAGAGGGGTTAAAGAGGGAAGTAAGGTTCTTGACTTCTAACCCGGAAACACCGTCCGCCGTCTTCGAAGCACCGTTAGAAGTGAAAGCACCTCTGCGGTTCTGCCCTCAGCCGCACGTAACTTCCTGTGCGTCGCACGCAGCAGGCAAGAATGTCAATCTCTCAATGATGGGGGCTGGGGGGGGGATACGTTTCGCCTGGGAGACAGCAATGTATATTTCCATAGTTGTTAAGTTTTATTGCCTTCAGGCCTGTAACAATCTTGGTTCATAAGATATTTATACCACAGCGCTGAAAATCTAGTTTCCCGTTATTTAACGACTGGGTAGCTTATGATCATTAGGCCCTAAAATGTTTAATTCTCAAATTATTAGTTATGATCGCTTTGTGGAATCTGTTTTGTTAGATCATGGTTAAGGTAATATTTTATTATCGCATTTAATTGTTCTTATGCTTCAGCTTAAATATGTGTACTATTATTTGGTAAAAGAAATTAGCCATTTTTTGCCTCTGCTTTTCTAGTAAATCAGCTGGTTGCCCCACGAAGGCGATGAACGAGTTCACAGCAACCGTGGAACTCGTAGTAGATCTAAATGCCTACGCCGCAGTTCAGTGAGTGGTGTAAGACCAGCGCATGCCACTGGCACCCACAACAGAGTTTCAAGTGGCAATTCGAATGCAGCCTTGTTCAGCTGCCAGCGTTATGTTGCTGCCTAATTTTATATCTGACTCGATCAGTTTACATGTGTGAGAGGTGTAATTCTAAAGTGTGCATAACCACCAACTACCTAGTTACCAACTACGAAGGCATATATATAAAACAGTTGAGAACAGAAAAGTTGAAGCTACATAGTAAGTAACGCACTAATAATAGTAGGCCAGGGTTTATCGACTTAGTTATCACTATCAGAGTATTCATATGCGGGCTTAACCACCCCAAAAGGGGTTCATGTTAGTTTTATATTAGTGGCATTTGCCAACATAAAATTGGCATCGGGTTCTGCCAGTTGAGTTAGACCCGATTCCCTTCACCTCAACAAAACCTCAATATAGTGGGTATGTGACAAAAATCTCAAAATTTTTTCCCCCAGAAGTAAAGTAGGTCACTATAAAGAGCTTAAAAATACAAGCAAAATGACAAAATTTATTAAAATAAGCCAAAAATTAAGGGAGTTATGAATTTTTCTTTTATTTAATTTTTTACATGGGGATCTTAAGGGAAATTGTGACCAGCAAACGGAGTTTGTGAGCGTTCAACGTTCATAATTTCTACAGATCTTCACCAATATTTAAAAATAAGATATCAATGGAAAGCTTAAACTCTCAGCAATACAATGATAGCAATATTAATTGATTTACTGATTTATTTTCTTTTCAATACCTAAAGTTATACACTTAAGTGCATGAAAACTAAGATAAATTGTACACAGAGTACTAGAAGACTAAATATTTAAGCACATTACATGACGTTTAAAGTTAAGCACCGAAAATAAGTTTCAGTTCATTTTTATTATTATTTGTAACTGAAACACAAATACCAATTGTATTAACTACTACAATACTTTTTTTTAAAAGAATAGGCCTACTTGAGAGAGTATGTCAACAGTTCTAGAGGCCTAAGGAGCAAAGGTTGTCATGAATAAATGAAGTTTAAACCAATAGTCCACAATCTTTTCGGTCACGTGACGAGATCTCGTGCCACGCTAAGTACACAAAAAAAAACCATATCTACTCCATTTCTCGGTTCACAGCAAACTACTGACTACAAAGATTTTCAAAAATATGTGTAAAACGGAACCTAAAATGATTTTTCTAACAGAGGAAAAAAAGAATAATGATGTCACGCTGTAAGATTTTCGATGAGGTCCTCTTTAATTAGACACGCTGGGATTTACGAAACACTACGGCAACCATTTTGTTAAGTACAGACAGGACTTTTGAAAATTATGATTTTAAAAATATCACCGACAAAAAACCTCACAAAATTAAGAAGATGCAATCAGAAATGCTTAGTTAGTTGAGATATATCAATAGTTTATCAATCTATTACTTAGCTTCTGTGTCACAAGTTTGTTTTTGGGAGCGTCTTTTTTGGCCAGCTCGAAGTGGGCTTAGAAAGAAGCGTCACTGGAAAGAGATATTTTAACGATAAAAACAATTGTTGATTATTATAATTTGGGGGAACTTTTTTTTTAAAAAAAAGTAAATATTTCACATATAATTAAGATCTTTGGTATCCCAATGCACTTGTGAAAAAAACTGCGTCAAGAAGCGTCACTGGAAAGAGATATTTTAACGATAAAAACAATTGTTGATTATTATAATTTGGGGGAACTTTTTTTTAAAAAAAAGTAAATATTTCACATATAATTAAGATCTTTGGTATCCCAATGCACTTGTGAAAAAAACTGGCTTCACATTCTCACGAGAGTTTTGCATGCTGTGCCCCCCCCTCTCTGACCTAGATTGTCACGTACCTAAATATAGTACAGTATGTTCATAACATAAAAGTCTCTTAGTTAATTTAATGCCAGCATTCTTTACTTGATTTAATTCTTATTTTCACAATGTTGCTAGAAATTGTACAGAAGAATTTCTTCAGTCATATTCACATCATGACGAGTTTGGATTAGCTTAGTATGTTACATGTAGGTGTCTTCTTGGTGTATTCCAAGATTGTGATGAGAACAGTTGCATGAAATCAGTAGTTTTGCTTTTAAAAAAATGTGTGCCAGCCTGCTCTGTATACAAGCCTGTCAGAATTACATCACAAACTTTTTAAAGCTTGGAGTCACTAAATATAAACAAGACCCGAACAAGATTTAAATAAATAAATAAAATGTGGATTTTTAACGCGCGAAAACACATTTTATGCACACTTCGCGCGGACGAGGGACACAAACACTCTAGTGAAAGCAATGAAACACACACACACACATAGAGGGAGAGATGAACGGAACACTGACCAACAGGTTGGGAAACAGATCGTCCTTCAATCACAGATGGGTGTAAAAGTATCACAAGAGACGATGAACAGTGAAAGTTGTAAGTTAATAATGATCTGATGATAACGTCGTGGAGACTGTAGTCGACTGTACAATGCTGTCCTCTGGTCTGTGCATGACCCAATCGAGAATGTGTTTTTTTACATTAAATTTTTAGATTTGTGGGTAGACACACAAGCAGACATGGATTCATGCACAAACACACATTCACACACATTATGTTGCACTTACAAGTTGAACAGCATGTGCTTGGATGTTCAACACTTTTTGCACAGCTCCAGTTTTCTGCTGATTCAAGATAAATGTATGTTTTTACTAATCTACTAATCTAGTCTGAAATGTGTGTGCATCTGAGAGCATTAAAAACAGTGGAAAACTGTACAAGTAAAAACATTCTGAATCACTTAATTTGCATGATTGAAATGTTTTAGTCAAGAAATAATTGATATTTTCCCATATGTGTACTTTTATCATTGAAGTAATAGTCTCGCTTTTCCTGTGGTAGTGTCTGTTCAGTATACATTAGCTGAGAATATTTATGTAGCTAGCCTAAGAAAGTGGAGTTTTATATGAGAAAGCCACTGCTTTCATTGTACAAAATAACCTATCAACCTATCTTATCAGCATCAGATGGCATGTCTGATTATGTTTGCAAACACGGAGAGACACGGTCACAAGCATGTTGATGTAAGGTCGGCATAGCAATATTACTAAGACTTCAGTTCTTACTGGTGTGATATGAAAATCCTTTGGATCATTGATACTACAGACGTACAGTGTACCAAAGAGTTAGATCCCAGCTTATCTGTAATTTTTTTGAAAAAGAAAAGTGACTGCCGCTTGGAGGAAATTAAAATTAAAAACGGGGGAACTGAACCAAGCTAGAACAGGACAAAGACAATCTACATGCTTCAGGGTGTGATAAAGCGGGTTCGCTTTGCAACTTTCCTCTCTCTCTCTCTTCCAAAAGAGGAGCAGGTCTTTTGTTGAAGCTCGCGCTATATACTTTATTGAGTGCCGCCGCTGTTGCTGCCCAACACTGTCCGTCAGCCCATGGCTCACTGCCCTTTGTCCAGCACGCACCCCGCTTTTACCGGGTGGGAGTGAGCCACAACGGAGCCATTGCCAGCTACGACTGAAGGTGGCGGGTGGAAGTGAGGTGGATACCTCATTTTGTGTTTCTTACACATACAACATTTAGAATAAAACTGAAAGAATATACCTACAAGGACATGAAAATATACAGTGACTAGAGTACGCTTTGCTCTTCCTGTTAGTATTAAGGAAAGTTAAGTAGAGTGAGAAGGAAATAAAGATAATTACGTTAAAAGGCAGTTAAACTAGCTAATGTAAATAAAGATAAGAAATATGCCTACAAACTAACCTAATCTATTAAGATGTTTGATGAATTTACTATCTAAAGAAAGAGTATATCGAGTGGAATCAGAGGGTGTTAGTTGTTAGTATCTGTAACTATTCTAGAAGGAGATAGAAGCATTTAAAGAGTGAGCCTAGCACAGCACGTATGAGATGCCACAGCGTGTTGCTGGCAGTACCCAGCCTGTAACCTGATACCGCCCGCTGTGAGCGGGTGGTGGCAAAACCGTCTCCGTGATGGCTGCATCCATCACAAGGGCACTACCCCTTCATCAGGACGACACAAAAACGACGAAAATCAAAAAAGACAAAGACTCAGATGCTGTAGATGTGGTGCGTGGGGTGGATAACAGGAAAATCTGTTCTAGCTTGGTTCAGTTCCCTTGTTTTTAATTTTTATCTGTAGTTTTTTTATTACCACTCTTATCAAACTATTTCATGTCACTTGCTCTGGTTATTGATCTGTTCATTTTCAGATTTATTTGTGATGCTGAGGAAGCCATCTTGCTTAAGGAGGCTCTATCCTGACTACTGTTCTTTATGTCTTTCTTGGTGAGTGGCCGTTTGAGATTGTGATATGTTTGTAAAGCATCATTTTGCAGACCAGTGAGATGTCTGTCCACACGATAGTCATATGTTAGTTTGCCCCGACTCAATTTAGGCGCTTTTCTCCCTCTCCCCCTTCCCCCCACAAACCCTCATCCCTTTGCATGTGTTCACATTGTACGTGGGGCTGTAATACTCCCTAATAATAGAAGCTATAACATGGACAGGTATCTGCTAGTTGATGCAACTAGAAAGTAAGTAGAGTTTGTCCAGACTCACCCATCTGGTTGGATGTAGAGTCCTGTCAACAGTTCCATGGAGACTGCAGGTAATGCTGTGTGCACCAAACCAGCAGAAGGCTGGAGATAGCTGTGTGTGACCAGTTTTTCTACTAATTACTATGTTTTTTAGTCTGTGTGACTTTACCAGTGGAAAACTAGGTTAGCTTTGTGGACCTGGGATTTGAATTCTGTGGATATTGCTGGTGTGAAGCACCGACACAACACTCCACACACCCAACACCACTTTTGTCATCAAGCGCCACTTCACCTGCACTAACAGCAACATCATCTACGCCATCACATGCACCCTCTGTCCCACTTTGTTCTACATCGGTGAGACAGAACGCACACTCAACACCCGCTTCACAGAACATCTAGCTGACACTAAACAGCGCAGAAACACACCAGTTGCACGTCACTTCCGTACACAGACGACAACATGAGGGTCTGTGGTATCTGAAGAAGGGCGATTCCATTGACCGTAAGAATATGGAATCCTACTTCATTACCCATTTTGGTACCATGGCACCCACTGGTCTCGACCTCAAGCACTGACCCTCCACCTCCCTCCTTTTCCCTTAACCCCCTCACCCCTTCTCCTCTCTCTCTCTCTCTCTTACTTCTTTTCTCTCACCTCCTCCCACACTGACACCCCCTTACCCACGCTTCTCTCTCCACCTCGCCCCCTCTCCACCCCAACCCTTCCCTACCCACCTGGCGACTGGCTGCCCCTCTTTTTAACCCCTCTCACTCACTGTCCCTTAGTCATTTTCCTGCTGTCCAGCCCATCCGCCACATCTACTGAAGCTAAGTCTCTTTTTTTTCTTCTTTTTTCATTTTTTCGTCGTTTTTGTGTCGTCCTGATGAAGGGGTAGTGCCCCGAAACATGTAGATTGTCTTTGCCTTTGTCATGTCTTAGCTTGGTACAGTCCCTTGTTTTAAACCCCAAAGTATCATTATTGCACACCATTTTAGAACAACGCGATTGACAGCACAAGTTCTTTACAGAGCCTGCGGTGAAGGAAGGAGGGTCGATGGACATGACTGACACAATAGGTCCTTTTTTGTACAGAAAATACATATTTTTTTAGTGAAATGCCCTGTATTACCTTGTGCTTTTAGTTCTTTCTTTCACTTTACACAAGGCTTTGAAAAAAAATTCTGTTTGTGCTGACTTTTGGTTTATAGCCAGATTGCATTGTTTTGTATGCCTGTGGCAAGGTCTGAAACAGATGTGCGCTTTTGCAGAAGAGTCACGAACATCTTGTTGACTCTTGGCGTTTCCCAGTGTTTTCACGCTTTGATAAATGGCGGTAAAAAGAGTTGAAATTGAATGAATAAAGGCAATTTGGTTGTTATTGACGTGGGAGTGGCAATGGACCTGATTAGAGAAAAAGGATACAGACAACAAAGTGCTCCATCAGTGGTGTGTAAAGCCCAGGGTTGCTTATTCAGTTGTGTAGTTATTGCTGTGTTTGCAATAGTTTTTGTTGCCTGAAAGTGTCTATACTGTTTTGCTTTTGAGTAATTAACACTATATTTGCAGCATGGTCAAAGATAGGTGGTTTTTTAAGCTCCAAATTCCAGGAAATCACATCAAATACATGTTCACTTTTGAAACTTCTCCAGCTGGACCCCATTTCTGTTTGTGAGTTTTTTTCTCAGAAGCACCCCTGAAGATTGCAACAGGGACAAAAACCTTTTGCCAGTACAGAAGGTAGGGTAACATATTTTTCATTGCACCCCCCCCAGCCCCCCACCAAGTAGCATAAGATGACAAGTTGCAAAATAATCACTAATTGGGGGTGTAGGGATTTATGCTGGATTCAGAGCGCCATGGCCATCGCTTTTGTTTGTGTGGGAACTTGTATTCAAGGTGTGTTTGGGGAACCAACATTCTTTTCCCACCTGTGAAGGTGACTCATGTTTTGACCCCAAAGTCGAGTGATTTGTGATGGTCGTAAACACTTTAAGGATTGTCAGTGAAGTACAAGATGTACTAGTAATCACTTTTGTCTGGGCAACACACCACGGCACAAACTCTTAAAACAGAGAGTGAGCAGAGTTAAATGAAATGAGATTATCTGGCATGCATACGCTGAAAACCAAAAGAAGCTTAAACTTAGGGTTCATTCAAACAGGTCTGAATTGATCGATTTTTGAGAAAATCGCTACAGTGAGTCTTTGCACAATGTTTGTTCATCTGCCTTGCTGAGAATGTCCCAAATGTCCGAATTCAGAGTCTAAAGTCAGTAGCAGGTGTGTCCCCCATTGGCATCAACAACGGCCTGGCACCTGGCGGGCATGGAGCGCACCAGATGGTTTTCCGCCACCATAAACCCTGCCTGAGTGCCTGCTGCAGCTGGCAAGCTGTTGTCAGCCTTGGCTGGACAGTGTTTAGCTCTCTGGCGATGGTCCCATAGGTGCTTGATTTGGTTGAGGTATGGGCTCGTGGATGGCCAAGGCATTACCTGAATCTTGTTCTGCTGCAGGAAGGCTGTGGTGAGCCTTGCCATGTGTGGGCAGGCATTGTCATGCTGAAAGGTGAAGTTGCCTTGGTGCTGGAAGTATAGGACGACATGGGGCCTCATCACCTGGTCCACATAGCCTTGTGCTGTCATGCAGTTTCCTTGTCCAGGGCCGATGTTCTGGAAGACGATGGGCGCCGCAAGTTTGCTGAGGCCAACTCCACCTCAAATCGTAATGCTGGGGTCTCTCCAACAGTTGTGCTGCAGGATGTTGTTGGCCTAGCTCTCGTTCTGCCTCCTCCATACTCTGATGCAGCCATAGAGCCGTCTGCACCAGGGAGGAACAGTTGGTGCAGGTAGTTGCAGTAGATTTGCCTGTCCTGTTGTGTAGTTGTGACACAAGATCAGCCGCTTCTGTTTCCATTTCGAGTGCTGCCAGTGGCTTGAAAGCGAGCCCACAAAAGACAAATTGTGGAAATTGCTACACCCAGTGCATGTGGGATGACACTTGGGTGGTTTCCAACATGCAGTCATCCGATGGGTCTTTCCTAATCTGTAGCTTTTAGTCTTGACATTCTTCTGCTGCTGACAGGTGGTCTGTTTGGGAGAGTACAAATATATGCTCGAATATATAAAATTTGACTACTCCTTGCCCATGTGTCAGTTTGTGTTTTTTTTTGGTTTTGAGTATATATACATTGCTACAAAAAATAAAAATTAAAATCTTTGCTGTTTTTCAATTGTAGGTATATACATAGTCCCAGATATGATTGTTCACCTCACTGTAGGTACATTTTCTCACCTTTGCATGCTTTCTTTCACTGTTTTCCCCCTGGTCTCACCATGAGAGAATTGAGCTTTTGTCCTTGATGATCTTTTGAATCTGGGTCTTCCCATGTGATTGGTGTTTAGCAATAGATATTGGATTTTTCTCCAGCATCGCTTGTTTTAACCCCAGCTGATAGGGATTTAGCAATAGATATTGCATTTTCTTCAGCATTTTTCTTGTTTTCACCCCAGCTGATAAGGATTTAGTAATAGATACTGCACTTTCTCCAGCATTGCTTCTTTTCACCACCTCCACTCTTTGATGATGAGGCAAAGCTGTTTGCTTTCTCTTTTGTGCACTACCTTTCTCTGTCATAATTGTGAAAGACCAGAAGTGACGACAAAGCTTGGAGTGATTTCCATTTATGCTGGACTTGCCAAAATCAGATCTGCATGTGTATTATCCAGGCATGGGAATTGGCCGCTGTTTGGCAGAATTCAGATTTTTTTGGTTGGTTTCTGCCTTAAAAAAATTGGTTGCCACTTTTCTTTTGTAGCAAATTTTATATATATGTTTAAGAAAATGCTTTATTTTCTTCCGCCATTGACTAAATTTTGCATGACAAGGCTTGGATTCTCACTTCCTGTTTTGCTTGCTGTGTGCAGTTCCGTTACCACCTTTTGTAACTTTTCCGTTCACACTTGTCGCTATGCAGACTCAGACTGATTCAGATTTCTCTCATCATTTCCACCAGATTTAAGATTTTTTAGGTAATCCATTTCACATGCCTGATTATTCCTACATGCATCCCTGCTGAAAGTGGCAACCATCACTATCAAGAAAGGTTTGCAACTTCTTTCTTTACTGTTGTGGAAAGTTTTAAAGTCAGGTTAGAGGCATCAAAAGCCCTACATTTTTGGTCATTAAACATATTTAGGGGTGGGGTGGGGGGATCGTACATGAGAAGACAGATGAAAAGAAAACTTTGGATCGCAAATGAGAGGGAGTTCTAAAAGAGGGGGGTCACCTTTTAGTGTTTTTGCTGTATTACAAACTGTATCAACAATAACTTGAGTTGCTAGAGACATGATGAGTGGATTAAAATGGTAGAGTAGCCAGCGTACTCAAACGCAGAAGACTTATGTGAGTGTTCAAATCTACTGGCATAGAGGCTAGGGACAGCTGTGTGGGAGAGAGATGTATATGGGCAGAGCCTTACCACCAAACATTATTCGTTTATTGTGTTTATCCAGACTCTTACCAAAACAGAAAGGCTGCGAGCTGCAGGGTAATTATTAGTGTAAACTGATCAAGCAGGTTCCATTGTCATGGTGCTGTGTTTCAATTACACTGTTACAGATCTGAATACTTTGAGTAAGCTTTCTTGGGGAGCAAAGAAGTCTTTTCATTCTTGTAGTGGTAAATAGTCAATAATAAAATCCCAATACATGTAACACATTGATAGTGAGTTATAGAATTGACAATATGAGCATGCCAGTGTGCAATGATAAAAGTTAGCTCAGCATAAGTTAGCAAAACCTGAGACTGCGCTACTTTGTGAGATTCAATAAGAATCAGTAGAATGAATAAGGTTTTTTGTTCTGTGTATACATGTCTGTGGAGTCGAGAGTGAGAGAAATGAACACAAGCATCCCCTGCCTGCCTGGCAGATGAGCGCAAGTTCAGTATGTGACAGTCATGGTACTCGATACTTGTATGGACACAGTTTGAGAGTAAATACTCCGTAGAGCCCTTAAGCCTGCTTCTGAAGTGTGTACATTCAAGAGTTTCAAGGCGAAGCACAATCCAAAGGTGATGTCACATACAAATGTAGCATTGAAACTACAGATTTTTGTATGATTTTTTTCAGCGTCAAGGAGTTATGGGTATTTCTTTTTAGGTTTCCATATGTCATGACCAATGAGTTTTTGCCACTACTTGACACCCATTGCATAGGGTAGGGGTTAGCTCCCCTGATAAAAATGAGGGTGGGTGAAACCACTGCCAGGGTTACTAATAAATTCTCATTCATTCTCCCAGCTGTTCTGCCTGCAGTATCACCAAGGGGGCATGATCAAAATACTGATTCCACAGGCCTTATCGGGGAAGGGTGAAGCATGCAGATAGCCGCACTGTCCGTCTTCCCTCCACTGGCATGTGGATTCTGTGCATATCTTATGTTGGTACCCTTTTGACAAGACCCTATACATGTTACACTGGTTCCCTTTTGTCAAGATCCTGTACCTATGTTGGTTCCCTTTTGTCAAGATCCTGTACATCTGTTATGTTGGTTTCCTTTTGTCAAGATCCTGTACATCCTGTTATATTGGTTCCCTTTTGTCAAGATCCTGTACGTGTGTTATATTAGTTCACTTTTATCAAGATCCTGTAGATATATTGGTTCCTTTTGTTGTAAGCTTTCCATTACAAGCTGGCTGCTTACATTTAAAAATTAGAGTCCTGTCTTTCTCCTCAGCAAATGTGAAAAACTAAAGATATGGGTAAAAAAATGTTTGACTGTTCTGCCATTGTAATAGGATTAAAGGGTTGAGTGGGCGAGTCGTTTAAGCGCGTGTTGGGTGACGATAGGCGATGGGCAGTGCCCGATGGCTCTCAAGAACTCAGCAGTTGGCTGCGTCTCTGACAGCTTTAGCTGCAGATCTATATCCTGACTGGTCTACCCCTTATTACTGTTCACTATCCACTCTGCAGGGGGTCTCCTAGACACTGACTGTTCCCCTCGTAAATTCACCAGGCAGCAGCTGGTGCCAGTTTTCCCCTAATTCCGCTGATCACCCTCTAGCATACTCCTTGTATTGCTGCCTTCTCTCCAGCCCTCAGTCTTCCTGTTCACTATCACTAATACCTTAGGGCTGGTTACACATGCCTTTCAAACAAAATGCTTCCATATTTACAAAAGATGGTTAGGATGTGCAGTTGCACTACTAGTACTAATCGATTATTTCTTATCACAATACTTACCATGACCCAAAGTGCTATATTCTCAATTAGCTATCCCTAAACGCACCCTCCAACCCACATAGCAACCCTGGTAAGCCCCCCTCCGCGCATGCGCACAGCGTATGCCACCCGTGCGCACAGCTCACTGACTAGGTCAAGCTGACTTTCTCAAGCGCTGTGCTGCCGGTAGGACGTGCGTGAGCTGCTCCCACCTCCAGCCTTCACAGTGTGGCTTTGCCTTGGCGGTCCTTCTTCCCTACCTCTGCGCTGTGCCGATGGTTTTTACAGGGAAGTGATTTGTGTTCTTTCCATGCTTCTTTCTGTCTTACGTACGCTCTTTGTTACACCTTTGCGACCTAGCGATTTTTGCACTTTACTGTATCAGCCAGATTTTCTGGGGGGGGGGGGGTAAATGTCTCTGGGTGGTGACCTGGTCGTGTTTGATTTGTACTCACGCTTTTCTGTTGCCTTTTTGTTTTTTGTTGACAGGCCGTGACTTACAGTAACTACATTCACCCTGAGTACAATGTTTGCTTTCTTTATTGTTTGCTTTGTTCTTACACTGTCATGCTGCGTGAGGCCCCTACCTCTGGTTCTCAGAGCTGGAGTGGGGGAGACTACAGCTGTCATCCACCCACTTGAGGGAGTGTCGGCGGTGACGGAGGAGGCTCTGGAGCGCGTCTTTTCCCGTTTCCTTGCGAAGCATGAATTGGCCTGTTTTCCTGCCAGCTCTGGTGGGTTCCAGGGAGACATGTCTCTGCCCTCTGGCCACACACTGGAAGTGCCCCGTGCTTCTGGTGTGGAGTCCCGCCAACACCCCTCTTCCGGTTTTGCACATGTTCACGAGCCAGGCTCCTCTGATATTGTGCGTTCCGGTCAGGTGAGCGATCGCCCACCTCACTTGTTGCCGGTGGTGCCCGCTTGCATGCCTCAGCCCGGCGGAGAGGGCTTCACATTCCACTTGCACGTCTCCTCCCCTGGTTGATGCCTGACGAGCTGGAAAAGGGTTTTGTCTTGGAGGCGCTGGCTTCTGAAACGGCGGATGAGAAGCCGACTTCGCTTCTCTGCTCCATTTTGGAGTAAGTGGAGCTCCTGCAGGAGACCGCAACGCAGTGCGTGATGCAAAGACTTGAAGTTGAACAGGACTCGTCCTGGTTGTCTTCCACCCACCTTCCGGTGCCACCCTTGCAGGACTGCTGCTTGCGTGAGTCTGTGTTGGTATTCGCGACGCATGGGTCGACTGCCGTTTTTGACAGACTGGTTGTGCCTGTACCTGATCCGCCACAGGAAACATGGTCTTCCTTCCCCCAGGCAGCCCTGGTGGGTACCTTCCGGGCCCCACCCAACCCGTACCGCAGCACTTCATGGCTGGCCTGTCAATCTATGCCTCCCGAGCCTCTCCCAGTCTCACAGGAAGACCTGGTCCTGCTACTGGCTGGTGCCAGACGCCCTTCCTCGTGGAATGTGCGTTGGTCTGTCACTGACCACTGGGAGACTGCTCTCCGGAATGTGTTAGACATGTCAGGTGTAATGGACTTGGCAGTTTTCGCACTGGAGCGCTCCATTTACACTGAGGGATGCACAGCTTTCCAGCCAGATGCAGATTTTGCAGCCTCGCGAACCTGCTTCCGCTCGCCGGTGGGTGCGTTATGGGCTTCTGTACACAGTGCCGCATATGCCATGGTCTCGCTGTTGGCTAAGCGGGACATATTCCTCTCTGCCATGACAGACGTTCCTCGACCTCTGTCCACCAACTTGCACGTGGGGCTGATCATTCCATCCTCCTTGTTTGGGCCCTACACCCAACAGGCAGCAGACCTGTTAGCTTCCACCAATCGGGAGCGCCTCCAAGGATTCCTGCAAGCGCTTGTCCGGCGAGCCACAGCAAGCTGCTTCCAAGAAGCACCACCCTGGCCCCAAGTCCCAGCCTAAGGGCGGCCTTGGCATGCCCCCACCCCCCGCACAGGGGTTGGGTTGTGGTGCTCGAGGTAGATGACAGCACCCCCAATAGGTGGGCCCTGGCTTAGAATCTCCTGCTCCCACCCCCAGGAGCAGACGAGAACAGAAGGTGTTGGACTTGGCTCTGGCCGCCTTGCTGCAGTCAGCCACAGTGGAGCGGGTTCACCACCCCTCCAACCCTGGGTTTTACTGCCGACTTTTCACTGAAGGCGACAGGTGGGTCCTGCCCTGTGCTAGACCTATCCCCCCTCTGCTGCTGCCTATGGAAAGTCCATTTCCATATGGAGACGCCATCCGCCATACTGATTGGCCCATCCCATTGGAAATGGCTACGCTTTGTCTGGCGGACACATCTGCCAGTTCAGAGCACTGCCGTTTGGCCTCATGGTGTTTACCATGGTCACTCGAGAGTTTTGTGCTCTGTTGCGTGAGCTTTTGTGCGTACCTAGACGATTGGACGCTGGCCTGTGAGGTCATGTCTCAGGCGCGTCTGCTGGGATTCTCTCTGAATCTCAGCAAGTCGCAGCTCCTTCCCTCAACCGTTTTCATGTTCCTGGGCATGGAACCGTGGCTTGGGCTGTCCGTCCTGCACCCCGATGTATAGACCGTCTCCAACTTCTCGTGAGAAGTCTGGCGAGCGGTCCCTTCACTGCATGGCAGCTGGCGTCTTTGGTGATAACAAGGGTGTTAGTGGTTCCGCTGGTCCCTCTTGGGGCGGTGTTCCTGCAACCCATCCAGCGGGCATTTGCAGCATGGTGGAACCAGTCCTCTCGACTGTGGGATGCACTGGTTCCAGAACGAAAGCGTTTGACCCCCTTTTCTTAGCCATGGACAGACCTTGCATGGCTGACATCAGGCGTTACCATCATGCACCCCCCTCCAGTGATGGAAGTCTTCACGGACTCCTCCCTGTGGGGATGGGGTGCACACTTCCTGCACCATGCACCTCAGGCACATGGTTGGAAGTGGAGGCAAACCTGCACATTAACCTTTTGCAGTTGCGTGCGGTTCGCCTTGCTCTGGAGAGTTTTTGCAATCTTCTCCCCCCAGCGCACATCCAAATACGCTCCGACAATCAGACGGAAGATCTGTTTGCTCTGGGCTCAGAGCCATGGCTTCTTCCTCTCTGCAAGATGTGACGGGCTCTGTCAATGTTCTTACAGACCTGAGTCGTCCACACTGTGTTCTCCAGACAGAGTGGACTCAGTATCGGAACCAGTGTGGTCGGCCTGGTTTCGGCTGCTGGTGGACCTATTCGCCACACGGTAGACCAAGCGGCTCCCAGTCTGTCTCCCCAGTTCCAAACCCAGAAGCTGGGGCGGTGGATGCGTTCTCACTGATGTGGGCGGGGCTGGAAGCGTACACAGTTCCCCCCTTACCCTTCCTTTCCCGCGTGCTGTGGAGGGTGGAGTTCCCCATCTCATTTTCATTGTGCCACGCTGCCCAGCGCAAGCATGATTTCCGGATCTTCTGCGGCTGAGCAAAGCGGATCTCATTCCGCTACGGGTTCTTGTCGGAGCTCTCCTTCAGCTGTGGTCCGGCATTTCCCATGCCAACCCCCCCCCCCCTCCATCTGCAAGCATGGCTCTTACAGCCCATCATGCAGTGCGTCGCAGCGCTACCGCCTCCACCTTGCAGTTCTTGGCTTCTGCCTGTCACAGTTCCACAAAAAAGGCACTCACTAGCGGTGTTTGGTGGAGTGTTGTTGGGCCTAGGGGGTAGAACCGGCCAGGCCCCAGGCTGCGTACCTCGCTAACCACCTTTCCTTTCTTGCAGACTCTGTGCATTTGTCTGTCTCGGCTGTGTGGGTGCACAGGGTAGCAGTCCTCGCCACCCTCCGGTTGCTTGGAGTGAAGCTGCGTGGTAACCAGAACATCATCGCGGAAGTGATACATGGCATCATGCTTTCCCAGGCTCGCATTCCCCATGGTTGCCGGCCTGGGACCTTTTCTTTGTAATGGCGGCCCTCCGATCTCCCACCTATGAACCTCTACTTCAGGCTTCCTTACCCGACTTAAGACTCGACAGTGTTTCTGGTCATGCTTGCTTCTGGCCGCATACCCAGTGAGGTTCACGCTTTTTCAGGGTTAGAGGCGGATGTCCGCCAGCAGCGGGATGGTTCCTGGTCTCTGGGATTCTTACCTGAGTTTCTGGCTAAGAAACAGAAGCCAGGCGACCCTTCTCTATCGGTCACCATCCTTCCCATCTCCGCGATCCTGGCCCCGTCTGAACCTGACTTAGCAAACTGTCCGGCCCGGGTACTGCATGAGTACAGACTCCGTACATGTCCATTACGTCTCGCCTCTCAGAGACTGTCACATTACGGAAGGTTTTCTTCAGCGCGACTGTCTAAACACTGTATTGTTTTCATTGTATCTTTCACATAACTGCGTAATCTTTCATTCAAGAGAAAGTGACGCAATAATCATACGTAGGGTTAGGAACGAGAGACGTCATGTTGATTGTGATAGAGACGTAAGACTGGACCCTTCCAGCCAATGATAAGAGAGGTTAGGGGTTGCGAGGGGAGACAGAAGAAATTTGGGGGTGTTTTAACGATTATTCGGGGATTCGAGCAGAGACTGTGAAACGGGGAGGACGCGTTTCTTGTTGTAGTAACGTCAACGGTCGATGTTAACGGATCCTGTATAGCTACTGAAGAAAAAACAGTCGAGAGATTACTGTTTTAGCTTAGTTCTTGCGGTAAGAAGATTTTTGGCTTCACCAGGCAAGACTTGTTGTCACTTTCTCGAGATTTGTGAAAGTGGCAGAATACATTTGTTAAGTCATCAAGTAGAAGACTTAACGGCTAAGCGTCCGGTAGTATACATTCTTGAACTGCTACTTGTTTAGACGACTTAATAGTAGGTCGTGAGTAGGCATTTGAAAGAACTTCTATCCACTAGAGAGTGGAAATTTTTCTCATAGATCTAAAATCTATGAGAAGCGTACTGGTGTTAACTGTAACGGCTGGACAAGGACATCCAAGGACAAACCATCAGACTAAATAGCACGTTGATTGTGATCCGAGGTTACTGATACTGGAGGACCAGACCCATCTGCTGTTAACCACTGGTTTGACAAGATTGGATATTAATACTCCTTTCGCCCGGCGGACAGTTCATCTCGAATCTACGTACAATAGACTGAGCACTCACGTTTCTGTGAATTATGTCTACGGACTTCAACTGTCTCCACCTGCACATGAACTACTACCACGGTCTATCTGTTATGTGGACGAACACTGATGTGTCTGACCCATTCTTGACTGGATTGTAATTCTGTGCCGGTGGAATATCTGTACACACCGCAAGTAGACTTATAATTTATATTTATTCAACTGTACTTCAGTTGTATTACTGTTCTGCGAGTTGTAACACATCACACATTGTTGCTATCATACACTCACACACTCATACACGCATTGTTATATATTTGTTCATCTATCTCTCTTCTCCCTCTACTATCCTTCTTATTGTTGATAGTTCAATAAATGTGCTAATTTATCTGGTCGTGTACCTTTTGCTTGAAAAGGTGGGGTCTGCACTAGGTGTACGCATTTCTCATTTCTTCCCTAAAATTCCAGCACACCTCAGAAACCGTTACAAAGACGTCATTTCCTCTCTCTGCAGTCTGGTCAAACGCAAGAGATTTCTAAAGCACGCATGCTGTGCATATTCCACAATGACAGCATGGGGGAGGGGGACCAGATCCTTTAGCTGCCACACACGCGCATGAGGTCAGGGTGTGGGCCGCCATGCTGGCTTTTCAGTCTCACGCACTGAGAGACGTCCTGCTGGCGGCATACTGGTGGTTGGAGGATCCTTTTATTAACCATTACCTGCAGGATCTCTCCGGCCGCCGGGAGGACAGTATTTTTGGGGTGGCGGCGGCAGTTGTCACTCAACACCTCTGGTCTGCGCCGTCCTCCTATCCCTGGTAAGTTTTTGTCTTTTGAATGGTGGCGTCACCCACCTCCTTTTTTGTGGTGGTCAGCACTTTGGGTCATGGTACAGTATTTGACAAGAAAATGCAAATTTCTTTATCTAAATTTGTGTTTCTTTAACAGTGCTTACCATGACCCATCAAAGACCCACCCTCCTCCCCGCTGATGGTTCTTCTGGCTTGAGAAAATCAGCTTGACCTAGTCAGTGAGCTGTGCGCACGGGTGGCATACGCTGTGCGCATGCGCGGAGGGAGCTTACCAGGGTTGCTACGTGGGTTATTTTTGTTTGGAGGGTGCGTTTATGGATCGCTAATTGAGAATATAGCACTTTGGGTCATGGTAAGTATTGCTAAAGAAACACAAATTTAGAAAAAGAAATTTGCATTTTGTCCTTGGTCTCACTTACCTGAGGCTGTATCCTTTTTTTTTCCTCTGGTGGCATTGTGTTTGTTTTCGATCTCAGTTGTCTGATGTGATGCTGTTTGTGTGTCTTTCCCATAGCATTGTGCTTGTTCAAATTCTGAACTGGCTGAGTCTCCACCAACAACTAAGCCGAATGACCACACCTCCTCGCCACTGGTTTGTTCTTCCACAGCTCTTTCCTGCCTATGTCTCTATCCCTCTATCTTCTGCCTATTTCTTTCCTTTTTCTTTTGTTCCTTTATGTCTGGGGTTTTGTGCAGTTTTGCTTTTTGAAACTGATATATGTGAATGTTTTTTTGCATAACGTAAGTTTTTCATGTGGATTTTTTTTACTGCAACATTTTATCAATTGCTTTTTTAAAATACTTATTTAAAGCAGTTTTTATTTTAAAGCAAAGTACAGTTTATGAAAATATGAAGTTTGCATGAATGTACCTCTGTGCCACAGTGCATGTGCATGAGAGAGAAAAATTTCTTATTTCATTATTATCAGTCACATTAATCGCAGCAGCTCAGTGCTATGAGACTACTTAATAACAATGCACTTAGCTTCAAGTGCACCAAACACATCTACATAAAATTTAAAATCCAAGCACATACAATTCAGTGAGTAACAGCATACCTTTGCGGACATACCTGCACATACAAGTGCAGTGCAGTCTCATTCTCCCATTCCATCTTACACACGCACACACTCGAACTGACTTTAGCATGTGGGGGAAACGACTTACAAGAGTGGGCAAATGAGGACCTCCACTGTCTTATTTCCTCTCTCAACCCTGCTCTCCTGCAGGTCTCCGCTTCCTTTTCTTGTGGCCCATGTCATGTTCTTCATCATGCTTCCCCTGCTGACACTGCCTCTGGCGTCATTGCTCTCCTCCTTCATCCTCACCTTCTGTACAGCCCCATTCCTCTCACCTCTTCGCTGCAGGCTGTGGCTGCTAGAGTCACGCTGCATAAAACCATCTCTATTTGCAGTCTCTACCTTCCTCCATCAGCTTGGGTTTCAAGCCATGAGTTGGATGCTTTGCTAGACCAACTCCACCCTCCTGTTCTTTTGGGTGATGTCAACAGCCATCGCCCCCTGGGGTGGTGTTTCCGGCAACACCCATAGGGGGGAGCTTTTAGCTTCGTTTTTTGCTGAGAGGGATCTCTGCGTTTTCAATGATGGCAGTCCCACTTTCTGTCAGCCTCATAGCGGTAATACTTCCGCCATTGATCTTTTGTTCTGTTGTCCCTCGCTTTATCATAACTTTTCTTGGTGTGTCACCGCGGATGTATGTGGCAGTGACCACTTCCCCATCACTCTGTATTAATTATGCATCTTTGTTCAAAACACTACAGACCAATATGGTCATGCATACAACATGCTTAACAATTTGCTTATTGTCATACCTTTGGGTTCGTCCACCTTGTATTTGTGATGATAGTTCTTCAGAAATTTGGATTTAGACCAGATCACAATAAAAATTTCTGTTTAGTCAGAAAACAAGGTGAAGGTCACTGTAAACATCAATGAGCCAACATCGTCAGAAGTGGTCGTCATGCAGTTGGACAGTGTGGCCAGTGCGTACCAGTTACATACTGTGATAGGTGAGTCGTAGATGTTGTGCCGTTGGCAATTTGATATTGTAGCTGTTGGAATAAGTTAGTTTTCTGTAAATTTATGCTGTTCAACTCTTTGCAATTACCCTTCATGGCACATCGAAACTATGTTTCGACGATTTTCAAAAAATCCTGAAGACCCATAACAACGAAAGGGCATCATTGGAAAGCTCTGTCATCGGTTGTATCCCTTGCACTGTTTAAATAAGTTTTTAAAATTTAGATTCAGCTTGCCAATAGTTTTCACTGAGCACCTGGTTAGCAGGACAGTTGCATAACTTACAAGAAATGGCTGCTGTATAGAAAAGAAAATTTCAAATCAAATCAAGTTTGGTAGAAAAAGATAGTTTAAGTATAATTTAGGTCAAAAGTTCAGTGAATTTACTAAATCTTGATTTTTTTTCAAAGTCAGAAAGTGATAATAATACACAGTTCAGAGACATTAAAAGTGGGCAAGCAGTGACGAAAGGAATTAGACTTTTTATTTCTACATACAGTTACCACACAGTAACCAATATTTAAACTTTTCCAATAAAAATTCTTGAAGAATTTTAAAGATCAAGAATTGATCTTTCCAAATAAATAAAGTATATTACCTCAAGTATCATAGTTTATTAGCAGTATTTTTTTAAACATGCCAATATCTAAGTAAAGAGAAAAGAAACAGGTGACTGCAGCTTTGGGTAATAAAGGTGCACAGTAGCTGGGTAAATTCCTCTTTCACTCTTACAATTCAACAATCAGGATAAAACATCCACACAACCTCCAGTTAAATATCTAACAATACATGCAGAAGATGTCCAAAATCCTGGACATAAAATCAACAGAGCCCTAAGTAGAGAGGGGGGAATGATTCAGTGCTTGCAGAGGAGTTATTTAAATCTAGGAGATTAAATACGAGTTATGTTAAAATTCAAGTCACCCATTTACTTTGTGTTTAACATAAAAATAGGTCCAACTGGACCCTTTAACACCCTTTAAATCCTGAAAAATATGTGGCAGAAAACTGCCTTGGAATCGGATTGGCAGAAGGGGGCTATCTACAAAAAGGGTTAAAGAAATGTGTAGATTGGTGGAAATTGGTGGTAAATCAAGGCAAAAGATCACCTGACCTTGCCCACTGTAATGATTTGTTGTTAAAGACGATGGGTGGAGATGAGGACAAATGTAGGGAAGATGGGTGATGGGACAATGAATGATGCTAAAACTTTTTCAATCAAAAAGTACACGGCCAGTGGGAAAACTCGCATATAATGTTACAAAGAGAAAGATGATAGTGACAGCAAATAACTATAACAGTGTAACAACAAAGAACAAATGAGAACAGAGCGCTATAAGATCTGCCACGCTCCTTACTTTCGATTCTCTCTTTGCTACGTGTATGGGTACGGTAGGCTCCCTTGTTTGCATACGTCAGCATACGGGTATGTCTAGCGCTGCCAGTACCTTGTTGGGATTGTCCAGTGTAACAACATTCGACAATAAATACAATGTATGAATGATGTTATGGGAAAGTGCTGATATGTAATGGAGAAGGTGAAATGACAGAATACTGTATCAACTACTGCATCATGTCACGCTAGCAGCAAGCATGTGTAACAGGGTCGAGCGGTAGCGGGTCCTGTTACTTCCTTAATTGTGGAAATGGCTCTATCATCCCTCCACTCTGGACACAGCAACACAAGACGTCCTCACAGCTACATGTTAACTTTTATTTTCCCTCACGTCACTGTGAGGGCACAGCAACTAAAAGACGAGCGACTGACTCGAAGCTCGCACTCTGAATCAATGCACTACTCCAATCAACTCTGAACTGAACTAAACTTCTACATTTGTTCTCCTCTTTTTAACCACGCTCCCCGCACATTGTCGCTGACCTTTCGCTCTCGCCTCCCGCTGACCCTCGGCCCTGACCACCTTAGGACTCTAAGTTGCCCTACCCTTCACTGGGGAAGCCTGGTCGCACCTAGATTACGTCAAAGGGTTACGGTGGCCTCGGACAGT
>SMGT01015440.1:63500-84968 GCA_004794575.1 Lanistes nyassanus | reverse complement strand
GACTGAACGCGGAAACTGGGAAAGCTATTGACAGTTTTGGTGCTAACATGTAAGTATCGCCCAACCTTGCAAACCATCTGCTAAGACCTTTCTCAGTCTAAAGCAACTTAAAAGTGAGGACTTTCTATTGCCCTGCTCTGGAACTTGCAACATACCGCACCTCGCAATCTCTCCAGCCACACACATTTCTAAGGGGGGACACGGCAGCTGAGTTTTGATGAGAATTTTGATTTTTTTCAGTTTTTAGTTTTGGGTTGATTATGAATCTACAACACCTCCTCTTTGCAGTAGTGCTTTAATTTTGAGTAAAAATTGCATTTTTCGGTCAAATTTTTTCACCAAAATGAGGCAGGTGTTGCTACTTTTGGAACAAAAAGTTCCAAAACAGCAATGTTTGGTCCCTGACAACAGCTCGACATCGTCCGTCATTACCCTCAAATCATATATCGTTGGAAAGCGCAAGACTCGCTCTGTCTGTACATACTAGTCTTTCTGCTTTGCTCCTTTCTGGAAACGGACTATAAATGATCAGAGTTCGAAAATAAGATCTAGCTGCAGATCCACAAGCATGGCATTGGCGAAAATTGAACACCACTCAACGAAGGCAGACTGTCCGTGAAGAAGAGGCCAGGGATAGTGCATTTTATGAAGCTGGAGCCTTTTAGCTTCATCTTCTGTGTTTTTTGTGTTTATAAGAACTGATGTACTAGAGTAGTCAGGTGAGGAAAAGAAAATGTGCATGTTAGAAAAACAACAGTGTCTTTGCTAATTTTAAAAAAAGTTACGGGCTTCGTGGACAGAATCTGATTACTAGCAGCTCAAGCTGCAATCNGGCCAGGGATAGTGCATTTTATGAAGCTGGAGCCTTTTAGCTTCATCTTCTGTGTTTTTTGTGTTTATAAGAACTGATGTACTAGGTAGTCAGGTGAGGAAAAGAAAATGTGCATGTTTTTTTCCCCATTGAGCAATGCTGTTTGGAATAGTTCTTTGCACCAAACACCTGCAAAGCATACATTCAAGAGAAGACATCTGTGTTTTGTGAACTTCAAACACCATAAATATCTTATTAGTTAACAGCTTTTTAGTAAATAGAACTTGGACAATGTGTAAAACACTTCGAAGTTTTTCTTTTTCATTTTTCTCGATTCGGCATTTTGTTGTTTTGGAGTCATACTCAAACCTCATTAACTTTTGAATAAATTAAGTAACTGCCTTCAAATTTTGCACGCTGCTTCTGTACAGGTGTATCTGTATTTTTATGCTTGGATTTTTGAATAGGACCTTTGGATTTTTTTCTGCAGCTATTTAAAATTTAAAGTCTTCTAAATTTGCTATCCAAAATGGGAAAAAAATTCTTAAAAATTGAAAATGGTATGGATTTCAAAATCCAAACATACAAATGCTCTAATTATAAGCATGAATTAAAAACAGAAAACAGTTTTATGCTAGGTATAATAGTTTCTTAGTTAATGAAGTTTAAAATTTACTGTTTGGCGGCCATTTTGAATGGTTGTCATGGCAACCGACTGCTGAAACTTTAATAAAGAATCATTTTTGCCAATATCTTATCATAATCATTTAAGATATTTATAAAATCAGGTTGTAGAAAGAATAAATAACTTTTTGGTTCGAGCTGCCGTGTCCCCCCTAAGAAATGTTTCCCAGACCCCGTCATAAGGGGGCCGGCCGTTTCGTCCACAGTTTTCCCTCTGAGTTAGAGAGATTTCGATTTCTTTATTGTCATAAGACCACTGTCCTTTAACAAGGGGGAGATAGCTAGAAAAAATTTACATAACTACATTGCATACGCATCCAATCAACTTCACATTCAAACGCATCCATTCAACTTCACATTCGAAGCAAAATTTAGATGTGGTCAGTAGACTGACCGAACAAGTTACGTGATTTGTACACCAATGCCTTGAAACAGTCATGATAATAACCTGTAAATATGCTGGTTGTACGGCAGGCCATTCGCGATCAACTGAATGAAAAGCTTTCGTCTTCACGATAAGCTCCGTCTTCTGTCCAGTGCTAAGTGGATAAATCTGGCTAGATTAACCATTTCTCTCGTATTCTCAGATTGTAGAAGTAAGGATAGTTGACTCCATGTTGGGTTGTTAAAATGGCGTTGATGTATAAATTTAATCCTGATGTCATGCAATGCCTGACACTCCAAAATAAAGTGACATTCACTCTCCAACTCAAGTCCACACGCAGCACACACTACATCCTCTCCATCTTCCATAGAGTGCCATGCTTTTTGATTCTTAAATTGGGAGACACGTAACCGGAATCTTAGTAGATAGTTTAAATACAGGAAAGGTACTTCTCTGTTCTCAGTTCAGATTTAAATGTTAGATACCATCCATATTTCTCGCTTGCTTCTAAATCAGCGTGCCATTGCTGTGCGTTTATGGCTACAAGCCTATCCTTCACTTCAGACAGAAAAAATCTTATCGTTGCCAACTCCCTGGTTTTCCCAAACGATCCCAAACCCATTCTTAAATAAAAAGGTTTTTTTTACCTTAGTAGCCCAGTTACTTTTTCCCTGGCCATCTAACATTACGAGCATTTCATATGCTTGACGGCATATTCTGCTTGTTGGCAGTCGAGTTAACCTTATCCAGTATCTAATACACCTCACCATCGCACATACTGATATTGGGTATCGTCCAGTCTCACCACAGATCATCTTGTTCGATGAACATTGAGGGACTCTGAGAAAGAACTTAAGGGCTAGCATTTGAATCTTGTTAACTTCCTCTATACCATGAAGGCCCCAGATTTCTGCTGCGTAGGTGAGAACAGGTTTAATCTCCGAGTCAAAGAGTTTTAGAAATACGCTTAAGTCAGAGCAATGTAATTTACGCATAGTTTTCATAATTTCAGCCACTCCTATCCTGCCTTTCTTACAGAAGTCTAGGACTGCCTGAGTTAGGCTTAGTTTTGTAGTGAACACCATACCTAGATACTTATAGGAATTTGTAACACGAATTGTCTCCCCTCCATAGACCAATTTCTCATTCAGTGATAAGTGCCCACCTTTTCTAAAGACCATGACATTCGTTTTACTTAGGTTTACTTCTAGTCCAAGTCTGTCCGCCTCTTTATTCAGCCAGTTCAGCTGATTCTGTAGGCCAACAGGGGTCGTGGAGAGTAAAACGACATCATCAGCAAAAAGCAATAGAAAAAGTTCAATGGCACCGGGGATAAGTTGAACACCATGCCTACCGCATTCAGATATTTCTAGAGCAAGCTCATTAATAAGGAAGGAGAAGATCATGGGACTTAGAAGGCAACTTTGTTTGACTCCCATAGGGCAAGGGAAATATTCGGACACATCTCCTTTGTCTCTAACACTGTCTAACACCGACTGGTAAATAGCTTTCAATGCAGACAACATTTTGCCGTTTACTCCGGTCTTCCGCAAGACAGACCACAGGATGTTTCTATTTACCGAGTCGAAGGTTTTCGTAAAGTCTATAAAAGCTACGTACAATTTGGAGTTTCTCTCTAAGAATCTTTCAACTAAGGCATATAAAGTAAATATGTGATCGACCGTACTATATCCAGATCTGAATACCGCCTGTTGTTCCATTATCTTATTGTGTTCTTCAGCCCAAGTAGTTAGTCTCTTATTCAGTATGTGGGTATAAACCTTGCTGACAGTGCTTGTCAAAGCAATCCCTCTATAGTTATCTGGTGTATTTGGATCACCTTTCTTGTAAATAGGGACTATGACTGATCTTGCCCATTCGATTGGCAATGTACCTTGATCAAAGATTGCATTAAACAAGTTCACTAAAAAATCGATAACAACTGTGTTGCAGCTTTTTAGCATCTCACTTAGGATCCCATCGGGGCCTGGGCTCTTCCCATTTTTTAGATGTGATACGGCATCCTCAGCCTCCTGTTTAGTGATCATGCTATCATCACAGGGTGGGGACTTTGGAGAATTTGCTGGGATGTCACTATCCCTTTGCACGGTAGCGTCAACGACATTAAAAATAGAAGAAAAGTGAGCATGCCACTGATCAATAGAGATGTCATTCTTTATAACAGACCGCTTTGAGGCTGAACGTATTATGCTCCAAAAGCTTTGGGGATTTTTGCAAGATTGAAGCAAAGATTCCAACATAACTTTTTCATGATTAAGCTTCTTCCTTTTGATTAGTTGCCTGTAGATTTTACGTTCATTTACATAAGCTTCCTTATCCACTTCATTATCTGAACGTTTAAACTTTTTTAACAGCCTTTTAACAGAGTTTTTCTTAACAGCACATTCTCTACCAAACCATGTATTTCTGCGCTGTGAACTCGTCCTAACAGATTCAAGTTTAGCTTTGAACAGTGGGGCTAAAGTCTCGTTCCATAAAATACGTCTTTGAGATTTACCTTCCCGCTCCCTGTCGTCATCGTCAGCACTGTCACCTATTGATAACGTGACAGGCAAATGCCAAGAATCTATTCTGTCACTAACTTGTAAGTTGACGTTGTAGGCCGGTAGTCGTTCTGAGACAGTGAAATAATCTATGACACTATTTCCTGCTGGCGAGATAAAGGTAAACTCGCCGTTATGGTCACCACGACAAAAACCGTTCAGTATAACACAGTCTAAAACCTGACAAAGAGCGAGAAGTGTATAGCTAAAAACATTTGTGGTGTTATCTTTCGAAATCCGCCCATAAGCTGACGTATAATCATCATCATGTCGATCATAACATTGCATAACATGAGACACATTACTTAGCACTGACTGGTCGCTACCCCTTCTAGCATTCAAGTCGCCACACACTATGTGATAGTACTGATCATCGCCTATTGCGTCTAAGATGGTTTCTTGTAGTGTAACAATCGTGTTCTGTAGTATGGTGAATCTCGTGGGGGTACATAGCATCCCACATAGATAACTTCTTTATCAGTATGAAACAGCTGTTTACTACACAGTAATACTATGGTATTATCGCCTGCGACTTTTATCTGTCTTACTAGGCTAGCCAGTCTATTGTGGATCAAAACCATAACGCCACCTGAGGGCCTACCTTGGTTGGATAACTTTGCAGCAGGGGCGATAAATTTAGTAAAGCTGGTAAAATCCCATCGAAGTCAAATCCAACTGAAGTGAGTTTCAGTGAGACATATGAGGTCATAGGAAGAAACAAATTCTAAGAAAGAACCATCACAAAATTTTGATAAGAGACCATCCGCATTGTAAGTTAACAGTTTTACCAAAGGCGAATGGCCTGCTCTGTCCTATGGTTTACAAGTTCTGGACCTGGTGGCACGACGTTCTTGCTGGGGGGCGGGTGACTCACGGTTAGAGTTCTGTCGTGTCGACTGTAAACGGCGCTCACTAAGGTTCTGGCCAGGTCTTCTTTCGAAAGGCAAGTGGGACTGAACCGTCTTTATCTGTGCAGTCCGTGGAGCCGGGTCTCGCGTGTCGTCCCTGCCTTGAACTCTAGTAGGTGGCGGGGTGCCCGTCACTGCAATGACGTCACGCGCCCTACACGAGGCGTTGGCTGGCCAGCAGAGGGATCCTCCCCTGGCTGCGTGGGGACACCACTCTCACGAGGGGAATTCCGAGCACTCGATGAGCATACTGTCGTGGTCACCGCTGTGTTCTCTGGCCCTGTCGGTGATGTCAGCAGCCTGCGTGTTGCGACTGTTGACGCTGTCTCCTTGGCTATGGGTGTTGCCCGGTAACACTGCGGCACATCGCGTCATGGTCCCTTGTGTTGCGGGGGGGGGGGGGCAGTCCATTGTTGTTATGTCGACCATCTGCTGTACGACGCTGCACTGGTCCAGCAACAATCAGTCTGTCCCTCAGGTAATAGGCATGCAGTCCTTTAGTACGATGTTCTCTTATAGTCTGTTGCTGTCGTGTTGTCAAATCGCCCGCCACCTTTATCCCCTTCTCGCGTGGCTTAGCTCGGCCATTAGAAAGCACAGCCATTTTGTCGCTCCATCGGGTGAATGTGGTGATCATAGGGCGAGGACCGTTGGCAGGGTCCTTGGGCCGAGAACCAATTAGGCGATGCGATCGAACAATATCTTGAAGGGTCCATACCTTCCCAGGCACTGAACCCTGCAAAGTATCCACCACCTTTTGTGCACTTATAGGGAAGGTTTCATTGGCAGACTCGGGTATACCAAAAATCTTTAGATTGTCTCTTCTTGAAAGTGCTTCCAGCCTGTCTATTTTATCTATTGTTATGTTCATAAAGTCCTCCAGGTTGTTTTCTATCTTGGTTGTTGTGCCAATCATTTCATGCCATCCTGTTTTCACGTCCAGTAATTCATCCTCAAGATGCACAACCTTCGTCTGCAGTTGTACCATGTCCGATTGTAATCGATCCAGTGAGAATTGCACTGCTGCCAACTGGCCTTTCATGCAGTCAAATCCAGCCTGCTGTTGCTCAAGCATAGTTGACAGCATCGACCGTATATCACCGGTATTGTCATCACCAGCAACTGCGGGAGTTCCTTGGGTTTCCGGGCCAGGGTTAGGCTCTATGTCCCCTGGACACAACAGCAAACTGGCAATGAGAACTGCCAGCAGCACAGCGGCAGCGCAGGGTCCTTGCCTTGCAGTAGGCAGCCATGTTGCCCCGAGCGCGTTCACACATATATCTCCAGAATATATAAATAAAGCAGCCACACACTGACCTGAAAGTTATGCTTTCACTAGGCAAAGTCCTTTGGTCTACGCTGTCAGGGCGAGAGGAGGACCGCAAAATGTAAAGGAGGGAGGTCGAAAGACCGCGGGAAGACAACCGTCTAAAGTAAAAGGGGATTTTTCAGCCTTAAAGGAAGGCTGCTTGCAACCGAGCTCCAGAAGTGAGCTCAGAGGTCGAAGGTCGACCAAGGAACGTCGCACAGCGTGGTGGCTGTTGCGACATCAGGGAGAGCGCTTGCGTATCTCAGTGAACTGTGTCCAGAGGCAAAGGACACAAGGGGCGACACGAGTCTGATTCTAGCAGGGAGCAGCCAAGAGGACTTTCTGACGTCAGTCTCCCAGGACAACAGAGAGGGGAGCCCCATATCAGAACAGATTTCTTTACGGCTTGTGAACTGTACCAACTACCAAGTGAAAGTGGTGTGTGTCCTGCACGTGGTCATGATGCGCGTGCAGTGAAACAGGCATGTGTGTCTTCATTGTTGTGATAGCAGAGCAAGTGGTGACATGAAACGCACATTAGTTAATCAGAAAGAAAGCCGGGGAATCATTCTGTCAATGAGCCGAGATTACACTGATCAACACAATTTTTACAAAACTCATACGACCGACAAAATTACTCATTTCATATCAATTTTTGTGTGCTCAGCACGAATAAGACATTCAAAATGCAAAATTGTCTCTATATTTTTTTTGTCATTTGCAATAATTATTTATGCCAATGTAATAGGCCTATGGTTAGTACCTGTAAAAAAAAGTTAAATAATATAATCTTGCGGTCTTTCCAAGCTGGATCTAGACATATATACCTGTCTTCTACAAAATGGAAGTCACACAATATTGAAAAAAAAACTGATCGAGTTAAGTGCATGCTATAAATCTCAGTGTGCTATTGGCCATCACCTGTGTACAGCAGAGGCACAGGTATATACAATGTGTGTTGACGAGAAGCTGCGCGTGAAAAGACTATAAATGCTAATAAGGTCGATCACAAGGGGGCAATTTCTCTGGCTCTAATTAGTGTAATGTACTGTTTCTATGCCTTCCTCTTTTACCCTCTCTGTTCACCATTAACCACCCGATTTATCACACGAGTTATCTTTCAGCTCGACTGGTTGGCTCCCTGTCAGTACAGTGCGATTGGGCAGGACTAAAGCCTACGTTGTAACAGCAGTCCCAGTGTGGCAATGCGGGAACGTGTCAAGCATCATAGTCACGATATACAACGCCTTTGCAACTGGACGTTAAGCAATAAAAACCAAGACAACCAAACCCAAACTCCGATATAAAGACAGTGTGGCCCACCCGTGGAACGAAGAAGGTTTTTTTTTTTAATTACAGCAGGGAATTTGGCAGTTAACTTTATCTAATCTGTGTGTTTGTATCTATCTCTATTTCTAACCCTCCCTCCCTCATTGCAATGAGTGAAAAGCATCTGTACTGTTGATTTTAAACATCTCAGCTATTTTACTGAGTTGTGTCTCTTGCTTCCACAGGTTGAATAACTACGAAGTGCGGAAGCGACGTAGAAAGACAGACGGCGTTCGTGACCAGCCTTTGCACCCACCCGCCGATTACATTCACACAGTCTCAAGATGTGCGACGCTGCGAGCCTCAAATCGAATGCAAATTATCTAGCACCAGCGGAAGCAATGCCTAATAAAAATAAATCGTTCGGATCAGAAAACAAAGACGCTGCAAGGAGCCCGGCCTTACGACACACACATCAGCGGGCCCTGACAGCGATCGACAGACACCCAACAGCTCTATGTAAGTACACGTTGTTCTCACTGCAGACTTTTCCATCAGCATTACCAAGCCAACACTCCAAACGGCAAACAAATAATCTTTTGAAAACACTTTGATGATGAATAGGCCTACTGCCTACTAGTTTATTATTGTGATAAATTCCTGGTATATTCTGGAAATGTGCATATAAGTAAACATATAAGCTAAAATTAACCTGATATTTCAGCAACTTCAGATATAACAAATAAAGGAACTAAGGTTGATGTGTGAACGACTAAAGAGATTTTTCCTAGTTGTACTTCTCGCAAAAAGTTGCAGTTTATTTTGCAGTTTGTCAGCTGTAAGGAACTATATTACAGAATGGTGCCTAAGTAATAGTTCGCTTATGCATTTCGGTGTCTGTGCGCCTGGTATCATGTTGAGATCGAAAGGACAGACCGCATAACACATGACAATAAACGAAAGTGGGAAGAAATGGATATGAAACATCTAGAGAAAAGTATTGGAACCGACTGGCCATCGCTGACTCCATTCGGTGCAAGTTCTAGAGTAAAGGTCGGTTTTAACTGATCTACGTGACCTTTTATTACAGCGACATGGGGGTGAGTGTGAGGAGTCCTTAGTGCCTTGAAGTTCACCGACAGATTTACACAAAAACTATTGATCAAGACAACTTAAACGTTATTAAATATATTGTCTAGGTCAGACTAAACATGTTTCAGTATGAGAGAGAGGATCACATGTGGGTATATGGCAGGGACATTCTCAGTATTACTACAGTATTTGTCTAAGGTGATGTCTTGTGAATGTGTAGGCAAAACCACTAGCCCAGCCTGGTTTACATTTAAATGCTTCAGAATTCAGACAAGACTAGAGTTGAAATATGTCCTTATGTACAGCACTCGTTTATTGTATACTAGTTTTTCTCTGTACGAATGAAGTCAGAGTCAGTCGCATGAATCCCATGCAGTTATCTGAGGTAGCTCGTAACAACGCTACAGGACACATGCTTTTACACATACACACAAATACACAAAATTGTGTTGGTGGTTATTTAGAGGGACAGTGCTTCCACCTCCTTTGATTTCACACTATGGGGCGGGGTGGGGGTGGGGTCCTATTAAAGCTATGCACTGAAAGAACCACCAGACTGATAGCCGAATGGGACAATAATTCCAAGAAATAGTCCTTGGCCACACCAGGATTCGAACCAGCAACCTTCAACCTGCTCTACCAACTTAGATATCCAGGCCCCGTGTAATACAGCTTCAGCCTGACCAGAATTGTCTGGTCTAAGGTCCGCCCCTTGTAAGCCCCGCCCCTTTTCGCTTGCAAACGAGGCTGAGCGATCTGGCGTGACGCGCGGGCGTGCGGTAGGCAGCTTGAGCCTACCACAGATTTCCTATCAGTCTATCGCCCTACAGTAAGCCTTGTACGCCCCAGCTCGCGAGGCAGAGTAAGATGGCGGACGCCGCCGCGCGAGTGAGTCAGCGCGACGCTGCGCTCGCGTCTTAGCATGTCGGTCCGTATGGAAGAAGTCCGTGGAGCCTACGGAAGGTCACGTGTGCACGCAGGTGCAGTTGTTGGTAGTGCTACAAGAGCAGTATGGCTGGAAAAGGATTCTTCGAAAGTGAGTAAATCTGTTTGTGTGACTTTTCTGTATGCATGCCACTTGAACAATACAATGTTTATACTTTTTTATCATTTTCTTTTTTGCTTCTTTTACCATTTTTGCCTGGTTAGGCTTGGGAGAATTGAAACGTTCAATGGATCAACGTCACCAAACCATGTATTATAAACAGAATGTACTAATGATTCTTTTAAATAAGTCGCTTGTTTTTTTAATGTTAATTTCTTTTCTTATTTGTATTTTCATTTTGGTTTGTTTTTATTCTGCTCAGTCCCGATGAAGGAGTACCGACAGTCTTCTAGATTTAAAAATAAAACAGATTGTTCTTCCTAAAATGTAGTAAACGTTTCAGTTCAGTTTGTGCTTTATCTGCACAGATACTAGACAGGTTAGAAAAGTAGCTAGCAAAGATCAACATACTGTATAAATGTGTATCTGTTATTGTATCATGTATGTGTATCGTCCTAAGCCGAGACCGATGCTGTCAATCGGGTGTGCATAAAACATTAAAAGCTTATTTCCGGTCAACACAGTCACTTTGTATTCCGTAAAAATAAAATCTGTTATAATTCACTGATAAAATAGAGCATATAGAGCAGTCCATGCAAGGTTCTGAGGGCTGCAATGCCACACAGTATCATCAATAACAAGGAAGATGGAAACCACGACAACCTTGCCAATAGTCTAAACAGATTCTAAGAATCTGCATTTATTCTTTGAAAACAGCTTAAGGCTTTACAATACGTTTTACAAGTGCAAATCTAAATAATACATCAAACCAAGCAAACCCACATGCTTAACTTGGAGGAAGGATAGGGAGTTTAGATTATTGAGAAAACACTGTGAACCAGAAAAGCCTGTTTTCATTTTCTTTGTAATCTCAAGTTCTGTCACATCAAAACAAGAAAGAAATCAAGAATATGTCAAAGTCCACTTGTAAGGACAAAGGAGGAACTGAACAAAATGATAAAGATGTAACACCTAAGTAGACAACAACAGGATTCCAGCAACAGAGGCCAGTGTAACTGTGAGTGATAAACCAGACCATGAACAAGAATTCTCTTGCAAAATTTTAGTTAAAATAAAATTATGGCTTTGTGTGTCAAGTTATGTTGTTATGGCATACACATTGTATACGACATATCACAGTATAAAAAAACTAATTTTGCTCAGGTAGCTTCTACAATGTGACTGCAGAAATCCTGCAGTTTGGCAAAATTACCATATACATGGAATATGCAGGACAAAATGTTTAGCAATTGTTAACAGGGTTTAATTTAATACCCGTTTCGTTTTTGCAAATCTACATTTAGACATGGATTCTGATCTACATTTAGACATGGATTCTGATCTACATTTAGACATGGATTCTGATCTACATTTAGACATGGATTCTGATCTACATTTAGACATGGATTCTGATCTACATTTGGAAACCTGCTTTTCAGGATTTGACGACTCAGATTTTGTACCCTCCTGATTCTGATGGTAAGTCCCTGCATCATACCATATCTGTAGATAAAGCTTTTCGTATTATCTTTCAGAGCTCTCTATCACTGATTTCGTAAAACCAGTTTTAATTTTAGGCAATTTTTCTGAAGGCAGACAACAGTTGGTCAGCTGATAAATAATATTTACAGAAGATAGTGAATGTCAGCAGAAATTTGCTGCCAACTTTTACTGTTTAGCATATGTTGCACCCTTTATCAGTTTGCTCTAAATTCAGAATAGGACTTTTCATGAGTGATTACTATTGTCTAGAAACCTGACATGGTGCAAGGGACATGTGTAAAGAAAGCAAACGCTATCAAAACATACAGTAAATGATGACTTCTGCCTCAGTTAAATTTCAAAATAAAACTTCTTGTCTGTATCTTGACCAGTTCCATGCACTGTACAGGATCCAGCAGACATCACAAGAATATTATTCATTAAGGGTTATGATGAACTAGCTTAGTTTGTATTGTTCAGACATAAATCTTTAAGGATTTTTTTGCCTTAAAACAATGATTTTGAACAGAAAGTTGAATCACAGTTGTTTAGTTTTATGCACACTATATATATATACAGTTTTAGGAGGGTGTCAGCAGTGACCAAGACAAATGTTTCAATTTTAAACCTTAAGTGGAGTTTCCTTTTCTTTCAGTTTAACTGTTTTGCCCAAGCACTTTCCCAGTCGTATCCAATCGGAAAATGTGGAGAGGGCATGGAGGATAGACCAAGTTGCTGTGTTCACGACATTTGGTTAAAACTATCCGATATATACTAGCAACCCACTGCCCATCTGTCTGGAAAACAGGCTTTTAGTCCATAACTTCAGTATTTTCAAAAGTGTTTTATTTTAAATTTTAAATCATTAAATGAAAAGTCTTCATTGTCCTGGTATAGCAAATGTACTGAAAACTTTGCTACAACGCCATGTATTGGACTAAACACAGTTTAATTCTTTTGTCTCTGGTCTATGACATGATGATAAGAGACCAGCAGATTTTATTGGGACTAAATGCAGATTTCTCATTACTTTTGCTTTCTAGGAAATTCTGTCTTGCACTGCTGTTTGATTACTTTTACTCCAGGTAACTTTCTGCTGTTGAAAATTACTGTATATGCTTTAAGTTTCCTCATTGAGGACCATGCTAGTTGGATTTTCTAAAGCAGTTTTCAGGGGATGTCATAAATGATCTTGACTTACATTCTTCCAGACCATTCCTATCCACACGATACGACTCAATACAGATACAGAAATCTGGCAACAAGGACACCAACATGATCTGCCTAAATAAGTTTTTGCAAAATAAAAGATTACTGTGCTGAACCTTCAGATGAAACAATTTCACCACTTAGCTCCCTTTCTCTTAATTTTTAACTGATGAACTACAGAGTTGTCACTGGGTTTTTTTAAGCTGCTCTTTCATACAAATCACAAGTGACAGCTGGAGAAGGTTCCACTCAACAAGCAGGAGAAACTCAAACTTCACCTGACTGTTCGTCAGTACAGGCAGAAGTGAAAGCTGGAGATTCTTCCAAGCAGCAAACAATAATGAATCAGACAGCACCTGCTCATTTACCAACACTAGTAGAAATGGCAGCAGCGGATTCCTCTAGTCAGAAAGCAGCAGACAGTCAAACTGCCTCTGGCTTTTCAAGTGTATTTGTTCATATCTCATCAAGCACGAGCAAAAAAGACAGTGACAAATCTAATTCTTGTTCATCTTGTGATAGGCTGAGTACCAAACGTATTATTTCTGTCCACAAACAAGAAAAAGAAGTCCAGAACATTCTTTCAAGGCCTTTGAAGTCTCAACAAAGAATTTAACTGCTTGAGAAGCTGAGAAACCATGGAAACTACAATCATAACTGTAGAATTTTGAAAGCTTGTCAGGGAGAGTTGATTCCAGTAAGATCTCAATTGAAGAATTTCGCCATCAGAATACATACTGAAATCTACTCCTACTACAGCAACATGGCATGCTTCGGCAAAACTGTCCCTGGCCAACGTTACTCTTTCAATAAGAGGAGACTTGGAGAGGCAGCACATATGCTTGTCAAGGATTGTGAAACAGCCCAAAGCAACTCAGTGCCACAAGATGATAGGAGCTCGTTATCTGATCTGGAGAAAAAGCTTGTGGATAGTTTAGTTTGGGTTAAGACTGAGGGAAAGCTTGGGAGGAAAGTTCCAATCTTGTTGACTGGAGATATGTGCTCTGAAATTGAAGGGCTGCTGGAAACACGATGTCAAGCTGGAATGTGCATTTCAAATCCATACATATTTAGCAGGCCTTCTATGGAAGATCATATTGCTGGACATGACTGTCTCAGAGAAGCTGCACACAAGAGTGGTATCAAGGAACCAAAAATGATAACCAGTACCAAACTGCAGAAACATATCGCAGCTGTAACTCAGATTCTCAGTCTCACTGATCATGAGCTTGTCCAGATGTGTACATCCATGGGACACGATGTCCGTGTCCACAGAGCTTTCTAAAGGTTGCCGGATGACACTCTACACTTGGCAAAGGTCAATAGGTTGTTGATAGCAATGGAACAGGGCAAAATAAACAGTTTTAAAAGGCAGTTGCTGGATGATGTACAGGTAGATATTGAAGTTCCTGGGTCAGTTGATGGGGAAGATGAATAAACTGAACATTCTGCTTTAGTCAGCCCACAGAACATGTCATTGTTCCAGACATGCGAATCAATCAAATGACAGAACAAACCACACATCAGAGGCTAAGGAAAACAAAAAACACGACAAAGATTCGCTGCTCAAAACACTGCAAAGGCAAGAGTACCCTCCACAGTGGGCCATTCAGAAAGCCCAGAAATAAAAACAAGAGATTTGTTGAGCTATGATCAGCTCCAAGCGGTTAAAACATATTTCCGCCAGCAAATTTTTGATAACAAGGTTCCAGGAAAAGCAAACTGTGAAAATGTTCTAAAAGCCACTGCTTGCAGGCAAGTCCTGGATAAAACTTAAGTGCACTGTTAGAAATGAGACAGAAAAGAAGAAATGACAGGTGAAGCAGCTACGAAATCATTAAGCAAGTTTCCACTGTCAAACATTTTATCGTACAGTGAAGTATTTGATAAAATGATTTAAATACAGTTTGACTTTGTAAATATGCAAGGAAATGCAAATTTAATTTTCCAGGTTCAGCAGCAGGGCAACTTCTGCTTAGGGGAACTTAAACCAACTAATTTCTACCATCTTATTTCCGTGTAGACCTGTTACATACACTGTAGACATTGATATTGATGTGAAATAACAGTGGCATAGACTACAGAGTAAGTCATGTGTAGTGTTTTGCTTTAGTAGCGGATGACGTGTGGTTGTCTCCCTTGTTGACGGGAGAGTTTACAGGCGAGCGTGGGACGATCAAGCATGTGTATATCGTAGCAGCAGATAAACTTTCTCCTCTACCTTTTCTGAAATCCGAGTTGTTGCCTTTCTTTGCTTCGAGCAGCACATTTTACTTGAAAGCAACATGATAAATATTCTTGAACATTTATTTCAAACCTGCGTGTTTATTGTGTAAATCAGAACAACTCAGAGATACATGCAGTTACAATGTGATTTTAGCCCCTGTGATCCCCAGGTTATGACTATGCCGCAATAATGTTTATTCGTTTATCAGACGGAGAACTACTTTGTATCTAGCTTAGTGACGTAATTGTACTATCAGCTAAGACTTCTGTGGACTATCCACTGCATACACCGTCCCTTAAGGAAGGAAAAAAAGAAGAAAGAAAAAAGAGAGGAAAGAATGAAGAAAAGAAAGAAAAGAAGGACAAGAAGGGAAGGAAAAAAGCGCGAAAGAAAGAAAGCAAGGAGAGAAAGATGGAAGAAAAGAAAGAACGAACATTTCAAAGAAACAAACAAATGAAAGAAAGAAAGAAAGATTGAACGAACAACCGAAAGAACCAAAGAAAGAAAGAAAAAATTCCACATCTGCAGTCACGCAAACACGTACTCATACAGACTCACACACACGACTATACACAGATGGTAGGAGACAAACACTTTATTTGTTTATCAACACGTGTGGTTTTGTGTTTATGCAATGGTTAAACTCCATCTAAAGAAGAAGGTAACTTATTAGCATGTCAGTCAGATTTTACATTCTCCTTTTTGAGCGGACGAAATGTCATTTCCAGCCCCTTGTCCCCATATTCTAGACACGCCTCGAAAACGTTTGTTCCTTTTACACACGGAGAACGGATTGGTATCGCTTGGTGACATTTTTGTAGAAGATAGTTCCTGATCGGTTGAGACTGTCCTCTGCATGCTGTCCTGACATGTTTGCACGTGTTTCTCCATCCGGGCACCTGCACCTGGGGGCCGTCCTGACATTCTTCTCGCTGAGTGACGTCTTAGTTGGCTCCCGTTGTGTCTGGGGTCTGCATCTGCTACTGTGGTATGCTAGGAATTGAGAAGGTATTGGAGACCACGACGCTCTGCTTTCTGCAACGACATGTCATCACCTTCCACCCCCCACACCCCCTTACCGCCAGTTCGCTTGCATCTGGTAAACTCCGTTCTCTCGACTCATCACAACTTGATCTTGACTGCGGCCTTGATAACTCGTCATCGAGTGTCGCATTCTGCTGGGCCCAAAGGTGAGGAGATGGGCTGCTGTGAGAGGCTTGCAGGTAACTATTATAGGCTTGACTTGTCAAATGTTTACCTTGAAGAAGTTCTTGATAGCCCGAGTGTTGGTCGACTGTCTGATGGTCCCGGCCCCAAAACACACGGGAGGGACAGCTGTGAGAAGTTTCCGCTTGGTCGACGTGACCGGAACTGCACTCGCTGCTCCAGTCTTCGTACTCAAGATCCAGCTCGTCCGAGTACTCCTGAAGCTGCTTTTTCAGCTGCAACCTTAGAATGTGGGCGTTTTCCCAGCCGCTGTCAAGATCCCCTTTACTCTGCGGGCCCCAAACTTTGTCATACAGACCCAGGACTCCCCGCCACTGCTGGCCGTCTGTCTCACCGCGGCCGAGAATTTCCGAGGTTTTCAGCAGACCACGCAGGTCGGCATCCTGCTTGGCGCTCCCTGAGTGCGAGTGAGAACTGTTTTTGTTACAGCTGTTGTAACCAAAGAATAGTTGACCCTCTGTGTGTCATTGGATCTAAGAGCGCCAACATCTGACGACCTTTATGGCATCTCTTCAACGTCATCATCATAGAGGTATTCACGGGCCAGCTTTTGGATGATTTGATGGGTCGCTTCCTCTAACATTTCCTCGTTGCTGTGCCTGGTAACTCCGAGTTCGGAACCAGGAGATGCACTGGAAAAGAGATCGTTCTGTTGCCACGTCGTTACCTTGAGACCAGAGAAGGTCTCAGATTGCCAGGATGAAACTGCGCTCTGATTCGGCTGGTGGAGACCAGAGAAAGGTGTTTGGGAATACCGAGATTCTGACTGTGGAGTGAAGCCAGAGAAGTGAGTGGTGGACTGGCTGGACTCTTCGCTCCATTTTGCTTCTTCAAGAGGAGAAGATGTGTTATATTGTGAAGACCCTGTGCTCCATGTCGGCATGCTGAAACCAGAGGACTGAGTGCTGGTCTGGCAGAAACTTCCGCTCCATTTTGCTTCTTCAGAAGATGTGTTACAATGCAAAGACTCGATTCTCCATGTCGGCATGCTGAAACCAGAGGACTGAGTGCTGGTCTGGCAGAAACTTCCGCTCCATTTTGCTTCTTCACAAGTATCCGAAGATGTGTTACAATGCAAAGACCCGATTCTCCATGTCGGCGTGCTGAAACCAGAGGACTGAGCGTTGGATTGCGAAGACTTTTCGTTGAAGGCAGGCTCCTCAAGACCGTCAGCGTCGAAGAGAGAGCTAAACATGTTTGTTTCTAGCGCCCTTTTCACGTTGAATGGCCTCACGACAATTTCAATTCCATCGACGATGTCGAGATGTGAAAGAACCGAGGAAGGATCGCTGAACGTGATGAAACTGACACGACTTCTAGGTCGGAGGTTGATAGGGGGCAGGCAGTCAGTTATCTCCCCGAACTTTTGAAAGTATTGTCGAAGTGATGATTCGCTAATGTCCCGGCTCAGCCCTCCAACAAAGATTCTTCTGTTGTCTTTGGTTATGGGCACAGGGTTGGTGTTTTGATGTTGGTCCACTAGAAAGGAACAAAAATGTATGCCGTGTGAATTCATGAAAACAACACATAACGCTCAGCTTTAGATAGGGGCTTATTTATGTATATTATGTTTATATCCACTGGCTAAGCGTATTTTTGTGGGTTTTCGTCTGCTTCATAACTAAACATTAACTAAAGCAACATCTCTGCAAGCAGACGATGTTGGTGACAAGGCGTTAAACCTACCGGCGCGGGAGGAAAATTAGCCAACTAGGCCGCTAGGTGTCCCCACATCCCGAAACAACCAAACAGTCTGCAGCCGTTTCCGATGTAATTTGGGTCTAACAGAGAATACTTCTGAGCCCTCTGCCTATAACCATTCTCAAAGTTTGAATTTCATATGAGCACGTGCACTTGTGGCAGTTAAAAGTTGTCAGAAAGCCATCACCGGCATTTAAATAAGTAGAAAAACTACTTAATGGGACTCTTCCTGATAGTTTCCGCGCCGGAGACGAAAACTTGAGTGGTGAGCACAACAGTAGAAGTGCGTCAAGCTAGGGCTAGTGTTGTTTAGTCTAGACCAGAGTGGAGCTTTTTACAGTGAGTTCCTGAGAATCATCGCGCGACTCATTATCGGGTTGTTCATAGACGGAGGACAAAAGTATATCTTCGCTTCCCTGAATGGTGAAAAGAAAATTATGTACTATCCAGCTCAAGGACAAAGATCGCGATAAAGAAAACACGATGCACTCTAATGCTCAGATTTTCATTTTCGTTATTTAAATGTTCTAACAGAAATCAAATACTTGTTTTCACTTTTTCCCTTTGACGTTTTTCAACTACTTCTCATAGTTTGTGTACAGAATAGGATATTTGAAAAAAGACTTCGCGATCACAAATGCGTCACCCCGTTCCTAGAACATTTTGTGATCAAACAGAAGGCGGAGTACAGAGGTTTATGCGTGCACACGCGAAGAACTCTGAGTTTTCACAAAATTGTACTCCGAGTATAAAGTCTTCACAAACATCGTGTCGCTGTTTCGGTGTGAGAAATGTAGAACTAATAATACGCAAGCTTATATAAGCGGAGATGTTCAGGCAATATGCAGGGCAACTGAGTTTTACATTAAATGGATTAACAAAATAAGAATTATGAAAACACTACACATTCTAAACCTTTACAAAATACACATTACAACGATATGAAACAAATAGCTAATAGCAATAAGACATTGGACAAAATTGAACACGAGTAAAATTTGTCTAGAAATACTATAACCACAAATAGCAAACAAGGCCAACAATAAAATGGCGCAGAATAACGACTGAAACATAAAAAGCTTAATTAATTGAACCGATGGATACTGACGAAATGCTAGTTTTTTTGGTTTTTATTTTAGAGCACCTTCTCTGCAACACACCGACATCCAGTCTTCTAGTTTGACTTAGATTTCGTGCACGCTCGGGGTTTTCTTGAAGATCTTATTTATTTATTTTGTTTTGGCAATAGTTTCGAATTTAACTTGTAAACGCAAAATCTGCTTATTACTAAATCTAAGTAGTGACACATTAGAATTTCGTGATAGCAAATTAGAGGGATTCCACCAAAAGTGTGAATACTTGAATTTGTGTGATTCCGTGAATGGAAGTTTAATATTCTCATGCTACCATTTAAATGAAGATACAAGGCCGATAACAGACAGATAACCTTACAGCCAGCAGGAACATGGGGATCCCAAATGACCAATAAATAAACAAACAATGTATACGCGCATTCTATCACACCAGTTCGGACATGCTCTACCGCCCTTGATCGCCCGGACGCCATGGGATACAGTCACATGATATAAATTAATCCGCGTAAGCAAAAAATATGTCCGTTTGCAAACGCACCTACAGTATTCATTACAGGACTATTTAACTTCTATGAAAAATCTGATCCCTTTATATTTGAGTATATAGTATTTTGTCTTAACGTAAACAAAATAGAGTGATTCACTTAGCCTCCTTTTCGTTTCTGAGTTATTTTGAACAGAATTAAATTTTGATTATTGAACTTTCTGATGCTGGAATTCCTGCGAGCAGAAATTTTAAAGAAACTGACTAAAAAAATTCACATAGCTAGTGGTTTACTGCATAGCTTTGCTTCACGCCTATTATCAAGACAGATTTACATTAGAATTAGCTGTAATACATTGATGACTCGTAATTTGAATGTGGACATTAAACTACTTATTTGAGCAGACTGCAGTAATATAAAATCAACGATAGTTTAGTAGTTTCAAGAAGACGGATAGACTTACTTTTGGAAGAGTAGATCTCGACGACCAGGTGAGGAAATGGCTGACAATTCACAGCGAAGAACGCCGAACTTACACCGTCAGATTGAACGACCAGAAAGTCCTGGATGCAGCAAAAAACACGATGGGTTTTAACCCCTTAGGGTCACCGCTTGAGTAAACACTAAACACTTGAGAACCAGTCAAAAGTAACATTGTCAACTGCGGCGATTGATGCCAGCTGAACTCAGGGAGACTGTGAAGGGCTGTTGCAACCAAACGCTAACAAGGCTTGACTCTCTGACACATTGGGATTGGCGGTCAAGCTTTTGACGACCTGACGAGCGTGCCGATGACTGTTAGCTGTAATTTACCTGAATTGTTCTTTAGTCATCGCCGGACTTCTCGATGTTATATAATGTACTTGACGTTTTCAGTCTCTAACTGTCGATCTTTCCTCGTGTCAGGTAGGTTGAACACCCGGATTTGATAGTTTCTTTCGTTCTTTTCATCGTACTGTGTATTTAAAACAATTGAATCAGCGGCGTATTTGCACACATATGAATAGATATGTTATGAATGCACTGGTAACATTTAGACTTTCTTTTTATGGAATTTTAGAGCAGAAACAGATATCTGACCAGTGGCACCGTGAATGTTTGTCACTTGCGTCATACAGGTGTCGAAGACGAGGTGCATTTTGTTTTGTGTTGTCCGATTCTTGAACCTCCGAGAAACGACATTATTCCTCTTAAATTTAGCAATTTCCTAACAAGGTTTAAACTTGTTCTTTTGCTAACGAAACTGTCGTTTGTAATTTAGCAGTATTTTTATACAAAATAAAGAACAAAGAACAAAGTTAAGAACTTTTTGCAACATCAAAGCCCATAAAAAATGTTTGCCATGCGGATATATTGGTTTGTGTATAGAAATTTATTCAGTCACCTTACTTATTAACGCTGTACAAACTTCCCTCTTCCTCAAGGGGCCTTGGTCTCATTGGAACAAAATTTCGTTTAGTTTAGTTTTCTTTCTTTCTTTCTTTCTTTCTTTCTTTCTTTCTTTCTTTCTTTCTTTCTTTCTTTCTTTCTTTCTTTCTTTCTTTCTTTCTTTCTTTCTTTCTTTCTTTCTTTCTTTCAAGTCTCTCCTCGATGATCTGTTCATTTGCCCATACACGGGAAATACTTGGTTTGACTTGAGATTCCTTAATTGTATCACACTTATTTCATCTACTGCTAATTTTAAATTTATTGTTCAAGTGCTTTAGTTAATAAGACTATTCAAGAACGTGTTATTATACTTTATGTTCTGTATTTGTACTTTTTATAGCCGTATAGTTCATCGCACAATCGCATATACCTGTTGTTACTCATGAACGGGTGACCCCTGAGGGCGAGGTTAGGGTGAGGTTAGGGTGAGGTTAGGTCGTCCATCCGATCGTCTCTACAATGAAACAACTGAGCTGTGTTCACAAACTAAACTAGAACATACCCGAAAGGTCATCGATGCTAATCTTAAGCTCCCTGCGGCCCATGTC
>SMGT01015440.1:39375-54728 GCA_004794575.1 Lanistes nyassanus | reverse complement strand
TGTGATTTGGGGCAGAGGTTTCCCCAAATCCTTCTACCTCACATTAACGGAATAGTTGAGGAATGGTTATGAGAATCGGCAAAGAATTCCATCCAGAAATAAACCCTGAATAGCACAAAATGCTAAAAATGGGCGGACTAGCCCCGGTCTCCCCTACTGGTTCGCTATCCACGTCGCGGTTAATGGCTGTACTCGTAGATCCGACCTCGCTGTTCGACACTTGGCGCTCAGCATACGACTTTTGCAAACGGCAATCGGCAATCGGCACTCGGCTGGTTATATAGCCAAGAGTGCGGTCTTACCAGAAAAGCCTAGCAGTTCCGGATGGTGGTCTATAGCCTGCGGAGGGTGGTTCGCCCCACCTCGCACTCAGCCGGCTACCTTCCCCCCTACACCGCGTTCTCCAGCTGTTTTGGCGAGCCAATCGGGTCGCCCGTAACAGTTTGTTCTACCCCCTGATTGGTTAGGGCAACTAGACGCCTGAAACTCGCAACAGGGTGGTGGTGATGGGTGGTGGTGAATAATTTCCTATTCACGCATGGTATACGATTTGCTTATTTTCTAAGGACCTCTCTGTTATTTGAATCCTAAACTTAGATGGCAAATTATATGTTTGAACCATTACGCAAGTTCCAATTATAGACAGTCACCGACAATTTCCCTTGAAAGCAACTATGAACATGTTTGGATGTTACACCACGTAACAGCTTACGGGGAGTTGAGGAGTGGCAAGGGTTAATCCTTGACCCGTGGTCCCGATTGTTTTCTGCAGAATGACATCCGTCCTAGCTTCTCAACTTCTTTCAAGTTGTTTGGTGCGTCAGTGGAAATTGTCTGTGACTGACGTGCAGAGCTGGTAACCAGTTGATGTCACAGCATAAAACCCCAGCAATGTTAATGAAATCCTGCTTTAATGAAAACCATCGCAAACCAGTTATGAAAGTCTGTGCTGCTTAACATCTGACAAGTTTGACTGTCGTGCCACGCAGAGTGCAGGAAGTTAAACGAATGTCTTTGGCAAAAAACACAAACACCGCTATGCATGTTTTCTATGATATTTAGTTTCTGTAATACGATATATTTAGATCCTCTAAGCAAAGCTGGCCGGCGTGACCCGCAAAGTTTCTGAGCGGTTAAGTACATCCTTTCAGGGTTGCAATAAGTATGTGACGTCCTCACTCGCCCTCTTCTCACTTACCAGGCGAACAAGGGATTACACGTGGACCCACTGGTGTTATATCACTCTCGACTCGGCACAAACATCAACGCAAGACAACAAGAAGCATCGCTTTGAAATAAAAGGAGCCTGCATCCATTTATTTATACTGCTAACCATACTCTCACATTCGCTCTAACTTGGACTCGCAGTTACTCTATCTCAATCTGTTTAATCACAACCCCAAACTGATGAAATCATTTGCTACTACACACCCAGCAGCATCCTGGACTCGTGTCTACTCTAATTGCCGTTTGGTTCCTTTATGAGTCATAGACTAAAACGCCGTTCTGTTCTCTCCAAAAATCAGTAGAGCTGCCCGGGGAGGGGGGGAGAAGGAGGCACATGCTACCACCCGTGGGGACTAGTGTCCCAACACAGGCTTCAGTCCCACCCAGTCACATTATACTGACACCAGTCCTAGTACTGTTCCCTGTAGTGCCAGGCGTCTGGCAGCAACTAGATTGCAAATTTTTGAGTTGATGACTCGGCCGGGAAGCAAACCGATGACCACGAGACCACAGAGGCGGTCGCTTCACATGGGATGAGCTGATAACCCAAACACAAACCCTAAGGGCTCACATCATTGTAGTATTACAAAAGCATCACCATCGCAAGAAACATTTGATACAAAAATCCCCAAAGGAATAGTTTGCCTACCTCCCGTCTTGGCAGAAGGGTATTAAAAAAAGCCGTTCCTTTCCTCAGGAATTCCGTTCACAGACGCGGGTTGCAAAGCGTGTCCCGGCAATATCACACAGTCGTGCTGCTAGCTCATTCCTAGAAGGTACACCAGCTGTCCGCTCTCTGTCAACCTTCACAATCCACTCTCCTCTAACCTCAAGTCAGTATTTTCCATGATCACCTCACTGATTGACCATCGATCACCTCAGTCATAGCGCGTTACTAAATGAAGTTTGACGTCATCGATCGCTCGCGCTAGGTGTCTTACTCACTAATGCGTCTACATCCGTTTCATAATCCTATCGCCATTGCAACAGTTCATCAAGTCTAGGATTCACAACGCCGCCGAAGTATTTTATTCGTGCCAACTGATTCACTAAGTAAAGCTGACTTGTAATTAAGGATGACCTAAAAGTAGATGCATTCTGTCTAAAAATGTCTGTTTCTTCACACACGAAGGCACAGAACTGAAGATTCTTGAGATGAAACCTGGCGACAAAACGATCAAAGTCAAAGAACATACTGTCTTCAACATGACAGTTCGCCTGGACAAAAACTGTCATGACAACTGGAACTGGTCCTTCGTTAAACTGTCAACGTATGAGGACGGCAAACACTTGGACATTTGTAAGATTATTCTACACAGAGAATGCAGTGTGTCAGGTTCCTCTGACTGCACGTGTTTGAATGAGTCCACATTCCAGTTCTACAAGCGAGTCACACGAGAGGACAGTACGGTCTTCATGTGGAAATGGACCGATTCGCAGTCAACTGGCGAGGGAAAACAAAGAGAAATAACTCTTATTGTTGATCGTAAGTTGTTGTCTGACTTGTCTGTCCATGTCTTAGCTAGTATGTAACCAGTTAAGTCTGTCACATAGTCAGTGTTTTAAGAGGGAGAGAGAATGTCTACGTACATGTGTGCGTGCCTGTATGTGCGTGCGTGCGTGCATTCTCACGCACGGGATCATGTAGGTAGGAATGCAATCCTCGGCAAATCTCTCGTGTTGTCGGAGTCACAAACGTAGCTACAACCTTTCCGCCTTTCTTCTCTGTAACGCAATCTGGTTATGTCGTCAGCATCGGGAGACAACGATCTTTCTATGTCGTCAGCATCAGAAAACAACGTCATCACATTAGTCATCAGTGTGACGTGCAGCTGCCTCATGGTCGCCTTCGCCTCCACTACTGTTGTTGTCTTCCTCATCAGAAGATCTTTCAAGACAAGAAGTCACGTGATGTCAGGTCAGTGTGGATGGCGTGGAGATAATTAAACCACTGTTCATCTTATTTATCAAAATCCTGTCCTTTGTACATGATCCCGAGAAAAATTCACGTGAAAAAGACCTTTGTGTGATGATATTTTGTTGTTGTTGTTTACGCATGATCTCTGAAATCAGCCAGATAACGACCCATAGAAGAAAACAGATGATAGGATGTTTTCCACAGGACCAGTTGTGCTGCTTATCAAATACAAGAACTGTTATGTCTAGACATGGTTATGTTTCCTGTGCATACATCTAGTGTTATGGGATTCTTTCTTCTACAGGTGTAGGATTAAGACAGAGAAGTCTATCAGGTACTGATTACAGAAAATGGGAATATCAATAAATAATGTGTACCTCTGTGTGTGAGTGTGTGTGCCAGCGTTTGTGTTTGTTTGTGTGTACATGAGTGTCGGTGTAACGGACTGAACAAGAAAAAAAAAGGATTCCTTGACAATTCGTTTCCCAAACCTCCGTGACTCGTTAGCGATCTCGCGTGACAGCCTTCTCGCATTTCTTGTCTTTGCTACAATCTTCTCATACCGTCAAGATCGGGAAAAACTCTTTTTGTGGTTTTTCTTGGTCGTGTCTTCTGGGAAATTGTCGGGAACATTTCAAACAACGTGTAAGTAGCAAAGATTGTTCTGTTAACTTTTGTTCACTTCTTTCTTTTGCCTTTGTTCCCTATATCTATGCTTGCCAGACCCGTTTCTTTGTAGCTTGCCGTTTCTTTCTTTCTCGTACATGCCAATGGCTGCTTCAGTCCCTCTAAAACGTCACTGGTCAGAACCACGCAACGATAAAGCCCTCTTTTGAGAAAAACCTTTCATCATTGATAAAACACACACAAAATCGTACACATAAACTCTCTCACACACATACACGCATACACAATTTATTAGTTTTACCTTAATACACGTTTTCATTACAGTCAAAATTAGTCCCTATTTCTGGAAGCTGATCACGGATTCGTGGTGATTGTGAAATGTCTGGCTGTCAAACAGCGTGTAGTTCAGCAGTCAGTTAAAAAATCATTTCTCCCTGTACAATTTGACGTAATCATCTTATATTGGATGAACCTTTCAGTTAACATCTCCGGTTAGTCTCACACACCCACGCTTTGTTTGATATCGGAAATTTTTTCTTTCTGTTGAGCATCACTTGAAAGTTTGGAGACAGAAGAGGCGAATAGGCCAAAACATGTTGAATGCCTTCCACAATCATTTCCGCACATCTGGACATTTCACTTTCAGTCGTGTTGTGCACCAGGCAAAATCAGTCATCAACCCAGTACTTTCTGCCCACCAAGTATGGCTACTAAACCAAAATTGTTTTTGTGGTTAATGTTGACTGTTTGGGAACTTGAAGTTCGTTCTGAGATCTCTGGAACAGACTGTAGGTACTACTGCCTCTTCGTGTGTGACTATGAACGTGTATAAGCGCACTGTCTGTCTGTGGGCCTGTCTCTCCGTTCCTTTTTCCGTCTGACCACTCACCATAAATTTTTTTCTAAACTCTGATGGCTGTCAACAATTGGGGAACAGACGTCTTATCACAGTGACGAGAAATGACGAGAGTCCCTCTGATCAGTCTGTAGACTCCTGATGGACGGCAACACATATAATATTTCTAACTGGCGTCAGTGTACTTGTTACAACCAGACGTTTGCTCTGAGATCTCTGGAACAGACTGTAGGTATTGCTGTCTCTAAATGTGTAAACGTACTGTCTGTATGTCTTTCTGTCTGTCTGTCTGTCTGTCCACTCACCTTCAATTTATTTTTTGCCTACAATTTTCTTTTCCATCCTCACCTACCTAGCAATGAAGCAGACTGCTTTTTTTAAATACAGTCGAATCCGGTTAATTGGACCACCGGATAATCGGACCAGCCGCTTATTCGGACCAAATCTTACAGAACAGAATCTTAATTGTAACATAGGGCATGTTCGTTTAATCGGACCAGCCGGTTATTACGACCAAAATCATCGCGTCCCGATGTGGTCCGATTAACCGGATTCGACTGTAGTTACATATTTTACCCCCGATCAGGATTTAGGATATTATGGATAGGGTTTTCAGTGTCGCTTCTGTAATGATTATCACTATAGATGTAAAAACATACTTTTTGTGGGCTTAATATAAAATGATTATAACATAAACAGTTAATTATTCTATTACGGTTTCGTACATGACCAGAAACAAGAAATGTATTGAAACAGCCAGTTTTCATTCTGTTATCCTGCTGCAGGCAGGCCGTTAAGGTTTGTCGGGCTGCCGGATTTGTCCACGGAGCACGTGATCACAGCGGAAAACGGAGGTGATCCGAGCGTAATATTTTTTCTGAATACTGATCGCTGTATATTCAATGATTTTTTGCTGGTTGTGTTTGTTTTGTTGTGTTCGTCACGTCTTTGTTCATATCTTTCTTCTCGTTACAACTTTCTCGTACACGCCCATAGTAGCCGCTTCAGTCACAAAATAAATCGCCAAAACGACACAACGACACAACCCTCATCTGAGGATACATCCTTGATAAAACACACAAAATCGTACACATAAACAAATATTTGCGTAGAGGTATTTGACGATTGTGTATTGCTTAACTTCAGGTTAGCAAGCAAAGCTGCCTCATGACGACTGATTTGGGAGGAGTAATGAAAGCTACTCTACTGGGGGGGGTGGGGGGTGGGCGTGGGGGTAAGAAATCCAGAGTACCCGCCAAACATACCAAGGTTTTATGAGTGTAAACAAGAACCAACAAGGGGAAAGTACCACGGGCTGCTGACATGGTGATCGAACCTTTCACCCTTTGTGTCGATGGTAAGTACCATTTAGCGCTGCTTTTACGGGCCTCCCCGAATATTGCAATAACTGCTTTGAAAGACCACATCGTGAGGTGGCATGTCACCTTTAAACAGTGGATTACTCATGGTGATCTGTAGGTATAAAATATATCAGCTCTTCGTGCGTCTACGAAAGTGTTTAAGCACACTTTCTATCTGCCTGCCTGCTGCGAGGCTAAAATTAGAAAAAGAATTATACTTAAGGATGTAACACAGAGACAGAGGATGAAGACGAGAAATACATTTTTTGCATGTGAATTCGTAAGTAATGTAGAACCGGGCTGACGTTGGAACCAAACAACTTTCAAAGAATTATATATTTATATATATTTTACATTTCACAACAATATCAAACGTATATGATGACGTCAGAAGCAGACGTCTGTCCCCAGACACTGTGTCTGTAGTTACAGTGCACGTGTACCGGCCACTGTGCCTGACTTTGTCTGCTGCTGTGATCTGTAACTGCCCAGTGGTCCCTGACATTTTCCCAGACCACCTTGTAGAAACCGGGCGCGGATTGCTGTCGGCATCGCACGATAACGTGACGTTCTGGTTCTGTCTGACCACATACTGCTTTCTGCTGATGTCCAGGTTTTCGCACGCGCTGCCACTGGCATCACACGTTATTCTGATAGAAGGGCGATCTGCCAGACCGTAAATATATGGTAAGCAGACCAAAAAAAAATTAAGTTACTGTATGTCTGCATAAATACATTCCATAGACCATTGCCATGCTTCGGTTGCGCAGGTCAAGAACCGGATATCTTTTTTTAAAAAAATATTATGTAAATCTGTCGTGGATCGGGTGTGTACGTGCGTGTGTCTATAGAGTTGTCATGTTATTCCCCCACCTCCTCTCCTTGAGTAATAAATAATATACGTGCTCTGCGTCATGGGACACTTCGTTGGAAGGCCCACCAGTGACCTGTCTGTTGCGACAGGAAGTTTTCCCCTCTATTCCAACCGATAAATCCCTACGTAGATGTCTCTCTTGTCCGTCACACTCTCTCCCCTCGCTGCCGGACAAAACCAGGGTTTGTCTCACGGCCAACCATGCTGGGAACGACATTTTTTTTATTTCTTTAGAAAAAGTGTATAGTCCAATGTCTTACACTTTGCGAAGAGCTGCCTCAGAACGATTCTCACCGTACTTGCTAGTCACGGGTCCGTGACAGATGCTAGAGGACCAGTTTCTTCAAGTCCTTCCGTGGATGATATCAGGAACTTGGGTACGATAACTTAACCTTTTCCTGGTCCAGGGTAATCAGTTGCTGAAGCGTACAAGCTTGCTACAAGTAATCCCGGTATAGAGAAGGGAATACAGTCCAAACCAACACCAGCCCACCGCCACATTCGTCTCAGCTCCGGGAGACACAAGGAGCAGAAGGAACCACGCCGGAGATGAAATATAGGGTGAAATGCAAAAGGAAAGTTCTTGAACTTCCCGCTGGATTCCCGGCCACAGAAAGGTCGCGCCATCTTGGAACCGAGAACCAATTTGCCGCTCCGTCGAAAACTGCGTGTATTTCCATCTTACACAATCCAAAGTATGACAGAAGCATTTCCGCCCGTTATAGTTTTCCCTTCCTGGGAAAATACCACTGCCTCAATCTCACAGGCTACGGGAGACTAATTTTCCAAACCGGTTAAGAAAAATCTCTTCTGCGCTCCTTGTGTGTCTCTGACTAGAAAGTAGGTTGGAGAAGGCGTGCCTAGATCACGTGAGACATCTGCAGAATTGGATTGGTAGAAGAGCCTTTCCTGTTAATAAAAATTTGTGGAATTAGGCGCGAAATTAGGGCTGAAATCGCCCCATTTTTTTGCAATGTAGGGGTGGCTCTGAAGTGGCCGATGTCGTAGCGAGTTAGCGTATATTTAGATCCAGAAGCGCGGGAAAATAGGTGACGTCACACAGAATTGGCGGGAAAGAAGATTCAGGGCAAATACGCCAGCATTCGCATTGACTGTAAAAAGAATGCAAGTTCTAAATATTATGATCGAATCAAGAACTGTTTAATTGTTGGCTGTGAGTGGGAAAGTATGATTAAACTCTCGTGTTGACAACTTTGTCTTGGCCTGTTGGTGTGAGTGCACCAGGCTCAGATGTAGCCTTGAGTTAATGAAGGGTGCTAATGTGACATGCCTTCTCTGGAGAGAAAACGAACGAAAGAACGAACGAAATTTTATTCCAACGAGGCCAGGGCCCCTTATGGAAAGTTTGTTTGTAAAGCGTGAATACAGTGACAAACTGTATAAAATTCCTTACACAGACCAATATACCCGCATGGCAAACATTTTTATGAGCTTATATGTTCCAAAAGCTTTTGAGCTTTGTATAGAAATAAGGCAAGATTACAAACGACAGTTTTGTTACTAGCAGATAACAAAAGAGCAAGCTTAAACCTTGATGGGAATCTGGTGAATTTAACAGGGATAAGGTCTTTTCTCAGAGGTTCTAGAGTCGGACAACACAAAACAAAAAGCACCTCGTCTTCCACACCTGTATGGCACAAGCGACAAACATTCAAAGCGCCACTGGTCATATATCTGTTTCTGTGCTCTAAAATTCCCTAAATACCTAGTCTAAATTTTACCAATGCATTCATAACATATCTATTCATATTCATGTGCAAATATGGTGTTGTTTTAAATACACAATACGATGAAAACCTGTCACTTGCGTGCACGTGTTCATCCCAGCGTTGCCAACGGACATTAATCATTCTTTGTTTAAAACAAGACAGAAATGCATTAATGCATCCAACGCCTTGATTTAACCAGACACAATAAAAACCATACTCGCAAAGACATTTCTGACATGGGTTGCCCAGGTAGTTTTGCCTTTACTGTCCAACATAAATAGCATTTTGTAAGTTTATAGGGAAATCGATGGTCCTCCATTCTAGTGAGCTTCAACCAGTACCTAAGGCAACGTATATACGAGTTCAAATAAATAGGATAGCGTCCACATTCGCCATATACCAGATCGTTTGGTGTCCTCCTATCAACTCCCAAGAATTTTTTCAAAGCAAACAAGTGAATCTTTTCTATAACAAAACCATTTCAACCCCCACACTTCTGCACCATACTGCACAATGGGCTGAATTTGAGTGTCAAAGAGTTTCATAAAAACAGAAAGTAATAGCTTCTGGTATTTATATAGCTTCCCAAAAATGCAGACAAGTCCACGCTTGGCTCTGGACACAGGATCATTACAAGCAAAGTTGAAACTTAGTTTTGTTGAAAAAAACACACCAAGATAATTATAAACATTTACCACTTCCATAAGTTCACCACCAAAGTACCATCTTTCGCGAGAAGCCAGATAACCTCTTTTTCGAAAAACAGTAACATTACTCTTACTCATATTGACTTTCAACTGGTATTTCACGGTTGCTGAATACAAGGCATTTAGCTGTGTCTGTAGACCAACTACTGTTTCTTTCAACAAAACAATATCGTCTGCAAAGAGAAGAATAAACAGCTGTAATAACGCGATCAACATTTGCGGTCGGGTGCCTATATAGCCCTGAACTCGGACTTGCAAGAAAACACTACCCGTTCGGGGTGGTGGGCTGTGGCCCGGAGGTTTGTTCGCCCCCACCTCGCAGCCGACCCCCTCTCAGGGTGATGGGTCAACCGGAGGACGGGGTGCGGGTTCCCCTCGCTCTCAGTCGGCTACCTTCCCCACTCCACTGCGGGTTCTCCCGGCTGGCTGTTTTGGCGAGGCAGTCGGGTCCACCGTAACAATTCGCTCTGCCTCCTGATTGGGTAGGCAACAAGACGCCAGAAAAATCATAACATATCATGCTTACTTCTACTTGACGCACATGTTGGACGAGGCACGTGCGAACCATACAAATAACCCATCCAGATTCTCTCCCCTGTCTGCCTAAATCCACTGACGGCTTGACAAAGCATGTATGCATAGGGAATAGTGTTGTCTTGAAATCTTTTACGAACGTTTCTACAATACAAACAAAATCAAAGGAGGAAACATAGTCAATAAAAGTGGGATCATATATTTTTAGCAGCAAACGACCAACATTCCAGTGTAAAAATGCTACCGCGTTATAATCCATCATTTCCCTTCCTGCCCTGTCTCGTCGACTAACACCTTCGCCCTTGCTGTTTACTCTAGTTTGGCGAAGGTCGTCAGTTTTAGGGGGTCCAGGATTGGGTTCCACATCCCCACACAGTGCGAGCGAATTGCAGAAGAAAATCTGCGACAGGAGCAGACCTACCATGACACCGGTATGCAGGCCACACAGGCGCAGTGCACATAACCCCACCTGGTGTTTTGATCGCCGAGACATAAACTCAATGAAAATCGACAAAAAAAACCCCACCACATTTCATCCGGAAAATCAGAGGTACTGCTGGCATTGTCACCTGTGAATATCGAGTCCAAAATCCAGTGAAACCAATACTTTAAAAGTCGTAAAATTTTGATAATTTTCTATACTTTTCTCAGAGCCTCTGTACACACGTCATACCAGTTGACTGAGTTGCACTCACCCATCATAATACTACATGAAGGGTGTTCTTTCTCTCTCCCTAACTCAACAAAATCACCATCAACACTGGTGTACGAATGACTAACACATTCGTATTAAGTTTAACTGGATATCTAATAGTTTAATTGAAATAGTCCACTGTTGGTCACAGATTTTATACCCAAACCCCAGGGAAAATTTATTCAAGTCTCCACTGACATATCACTCAGAATGCGCCTCAGCCATAAGAATGGGTTGGTTGACAAGTAGAGTACGTTCCCTTGGCAGCTGCCCTTCACCACTGCACTGTTTAGTGTGATCAAGCATTGGTAATTTGCTTCATTGCCAAAAGCTCGGCCTTGCCCATGATCAACGAAATCCTCTCGCACTGATCTTTGTTAGAAAACGTCGTTCCCGCAAGGGAATTAATCAAGAACACTCCACTGTTTACATGGTCCGCCGCGGTGGTCGCCCCTTGCAACGTAGAAACATTATACACAAAACGCACGCATTCCTTCTCTCAAAGAGGAGATGTTTTGCTGTGCAACAGTCAGAAATCTTTGTGTCAACCCATATCAGACGCCTGGCACTACAGGGAACAGTACTAGGACTGGCTGGTCCCGTGTCAGTATAATGTGACTGTGTCGCAACACGTTAACTTGTTTCAAGCAACACCGACCTTGACAAATTTCAATGTTCTTATAGCAAATGATTTGAGAATAAAAACAAACCGTGCATCAGAAGCAAAATGATCTTGCTGAAGCTGAATTGCTGTGGAAATTTTTAAGATCTGGCGCAAGTCAAATAGCATTGTTTGTAACGAAACAGGATGCAGTAATGAAAAAGAATGTCATCATACATTAGTCTATTAATTATCAGCATCAATTTTATTTGCCACTTTACTTAAAAATGCTGCAATATTAAGTCAGTTGAGTGTCTCTAAATGAACTACGTAAAGATTATTGGATCTCTTGTCTCAGCGTGCTAACTTTGGTCATGGACTCCATTATTTTGGCCTTCTACAAAATGTTACAAAGACGACAACTAATTAAGATCACAATCTGTAGCAGACGACAATGGGGCAAGGTGAGATATAAATACCTCAACAATAAGCAGGTCACGTGACAAATTAGATCTAGCTGTACTCTCATAATTATGAGATCTTCAGTTTCAGCATTTAGAACAAATATACCTGCTTGCAAATCAATTCATTTTAAAAAAAGATGAACTTTGTTACTACTTGGAGACTAAAAATACAGGAACAATTTGAAGCTATCACCCTGAAGTGGCGCAGAAATTTCCAGAACCTTATAGATTTTAACTTCCGTTTTCATCCGGTCGTTTGCTACATCAGTTAGAACTCGGAGCAAATGTATGTAAATGTGACTCCACGTATGTAGTTTGAGAGAGACTGAGAAAGAAAAAAGCATTTTAAGATAAATTAATTTGAACTATTAAGATTCTTCTGCATATGTAATTGTAATCCAGAACAGTTTAACTGAAGTGTCAGGTCTACGCCGATTCAAACTTTGGCCAGTGGATCATCTGGTAATTCGAAAGTCTTTAAATTCAGTTCATATTATTTTACATTATTTTAGTTAATCTTTCATTATTTTTATTTCTTGCTAACAGGTGTGACCAAGTGCAGATGTTCTGCACGGCTGCTAACAATGTAAAGAGATTTGTCTTTTTTATCTCTTTTCTTCATTTACTATTTTTCCACCGAGTGGGTTTGTGTGTGGGGAACTGTGGGTTGGTGGGTAGAGGGGGAGGGAAGTCGATATTCTTAGAAATTTCAAAATGCAGAGACCATTGTATTCTCTCTTTCTCTCTCTCTCTCTGCAGTCTCTCTCTCCTCCGTTCGTTCGTTCGAGTGAAAGAGAGAGAGAGAGAAAAAAGAGGGAGAGAGAGAGATCCTATTGCGCATATGCACGCAGACTCTAAAGTTTCTATGTGTGGTAAATTCTAATTGTAAAACCTTTTTTGACAAAGAGAAGCTTCCATCGTTCTGTTGCTCTTTGTGTGAGCCCTTTAGCAAATGAAAACATGTTGATTAAGAAGGTATTCTGAAATAGGTAAGAAAGAAAGATTGATGTAAACCAGCAATAAAAAGCTTTAGGCATAATCAATGAATATATATATATATGTAGAAATAGTGGCATGTCTTGAGCACAAAATACGTGCTTCAAACATTTCAGTGCAGGTATTAATTTACGACTGGTGAGAACAGGCGATCAATCGCTGGACAAACTTATCGGAGATTACTGTGATCAAATAGAATTTTAAAAAAAACAGAAATGTTTTTTTTCCGCTTAAGTGACTTTTTGAAAAGGGTTCACGAGCTAAGCATGAGAGTCATCCTCAATACCAGCAAAAAGCTCTGTCTTCGTCTTCATAATTATTTTTGCTGCAAGTCGATACACTGATTTACAAAGTAGCTGCGCCAAAAGTGGTGGGTCGAAACTATTTCAAAATAGCTCTCGATATTTCGACGACATATAGTACTTTAGGTGTTCTTATATTAGAAATTTTCCGATTAAATGTACATGAAAAAGTGTCACAGAAGTAGGGGACAAAAGAACACTTATTGCAAGCCTATCTAAAATGTTGATGTATGCTGCTACACTAGTTATGTGTAAAACATTAGTTAAATATAAATATAGTTGGGCAGTTTATATTAACATACCTAAGATTTTCACAATGCTGTTGAATTATCTGTATACATTGTTTCTCTGGCAATCTAAGATGTGCAGAAAAACCAGGACGACACACACACACTCGTGACGTCACAGAAGACCACCCATGTCGGAGGGTGACCAGCAGTGGTTACCCAAGAGCAGTGCTAAAAAGCGAAGTAGGTGAACGTAACTCACAACATCAGGTCAGCCATACACCCAACCCTCCATAATCCGTACTCCTTAAGCTATACGCACATACACCCTCTTTGTGTAAAGGCAGATTTTCGAACCGTAAACAACAACAACAAAAAAGGTTCCGTTTGATATTATGCATTTTTACACAATATAAGTTATTTAGTTTCTTTTATAGAAGCTTTGCTTGTTGAACTTAAATTACAATATGTAACATCCTTCTAAGTAAAAATTTCAGTAACAATCCTAGTATAAGAAAAATGTTCTGTTGATCAACAAAATGATCATTCAAAGGTTGTGTTGATCACAGTGACTAAAATGAGATTGTTTCGTTAAGGCATTCCACTATTTAGATATTTATTTACTCAGCGACGTTCTGCAAACATCTATGTGTTTGAGGTGACGGTTGACCAGTCTTTCGGCTGTTCTACGTGTGACGTTCTTCGCCAGCTGTGATGCACTCAACAGACGCAGGCTAACACATAGGGGTGGGCGAACATACCCGTGCCAGACATGTGGCAAGTCATTCTTAAACAACTATAACCTCGAAACCCACTTAAAAACACGCACTGGCGACTGTGCATATGTATGCGGCACATGCAGCAAAACATTCGCGAAGAAATGTCACCTCACACGGCCCTTGACAATACATGCTGGTGATCGATGATACAGATGTGACACATGTGGTGAAACATTCATGCAAAACAGTAACCTTACAACACACGTAATATTACATACTGGTAACCATCCGTACATGTTTCACAAGTAGTAAAATATTCACACAGAAAAGTAGCCTCACATGTCACATAAGAATGCATAGTGGCGACCATCCTTGCCCCTGTAACACAGGTGGTAAAACATTTACGCAGAAATTTGACCTCACGAGACATCCGAGAACACACACTGACGACCGTCCATACCTGTGTGACACTTGTGGTAAAACATTCACACAGATAGGTTACCTTACAACACACATAAGAACACACACTGACGATCGTCCATACAAATGTGACACATGTGGTAAAACATTCACGCAGAAAGGTACCCTTATAACACACATAAGAACACACACTGACGACCGTCCATTCAAATGTGACACATGTGGTAAAACATTCACGCAGAAAATTGTCCTCACTAGACACATAAGGACGCACACTGACGACCGTCCGTACAAATGTGACACATGTGGTAAAAGCTTCACACAGAAAATTGACATGACTAGACACATAAGGACACACACTGACGACCGTCCATACAAATGTGACACATGTGGTAAAACATTCACACAGAAAATTTACCTGACTAGACACACAAGGACACACACTGACGACCGTCCATACAAATGTGACACATGTGGTAAAACATTCACACAGAAAATTGACCTGACTAGACACATAAGGACACACACTGACGACCGTCAATACAAATGTGACACATGTGGTAATACATTCGCGCGGAAAGGTACCCTTATAACACACATAAGAACACACACTGACGACCGTCCACACAAATGTGACACATGTGGTAAAACATTCAAGCATAAAGGTGTCCTTATAACACACATAAGAACACACACTGACGACCGTCCACACAAATGTGACACATGTGGTAAAACATTCACGCAGAAAGGTACCCTTATAACACACATAAGAACACACACTGACGACCGTCCATACAAATGTGACACATGTGGTAAAACATTCACGCAGAAAATTGCCCTGACTAGACACACAAGGACACACACTGACGACCGTCCATACAAATGTGACACATGTGGTAAAACATTCACACAGAAAATTGACCTGACTAGACACACAAGGACACACACTGACGACCGTCCATACAAATGTGACACATGTGGTAAAACATTCACACAGAAAATTTACCTGACTAGACACATAAGGACACACACTGACGACCGTCCATACAAATGTGACACATGTGGTAAAACATTCACGCAGAAAATTTACCTGACT
>SMGT01015440.1:13437-35300 GCA_004794575.1 Lanistes nyassanus | reverse complement strand
TTTTGGATTAACTGTTCTGTTCCGGGTTTTGGATAACACATTTTCCGCAAGTAGCCTGTTACGATAGCACATTGACTCATATGAATTTAATTGTATGCTAGTTGTGTTACTCAGTGTTCAGACAATTGTTTCGTGTCTCAAACTGTTGCTATCACGCTCAAACACACACACACACACACACACGCACTGTTACGTATTTGTTCAATTGCACCATTCTTTCCTCTACTTTCATTCTTAATGTTCATAGTTCAATAAATGTGTAAAGTTATCTGGCCGTGTACCTTTTGGTTGAAAAGGTGAGGGTCTGCACTAGGCGTATGTTTCTCGTGTTTTCTTCCCTAGAATTCTAGCACACCCCACAAAACGTTACAGTGTCATCCCCGAGAGATCGAGCAGGTGGGAGGATATATATCTCCGTTCAACTGTTGGAGTATTTTCCTGTAGATATAGTGAAGAGAAAGTGTTTTTTTTTTTGGAGTACCACCCTCACTTGGAGTATTGTGGATATCTTCGGAAGTTTTCACGCTCAAGGAGCGCCTTGGAGTTTACACGTCGAGGATTTGACATCTTCGTCTACCGGCTCCATCTTGATTCGGCCACGAGTCTCTGTGGCGATATGCGTCAGCAGCCTGGGCAGCTAGAACTTGCTGCGCAGAAATTCTTTATTTTGTAGAAGATCGCTCTGAAAGCGGTAACGTACGCATTTTTCGGTCTTATGTCGTTAACTCCAATCTTCGTGAAAGCAGGGTACATACTGTTGTGACACAAATTTATCAGTGACTGTGGAATTGAGAGAAATATAAACATTTGGGACTTTATTAGTAACGGAACTTGGGGATTGAAGGAAGTCAGACCGTTATGACACGAAGTCAGACTGTTATGACCCGAAGTTATCAGTGACTGTAGAATAGAGTGATATATAAACATTTAGGACTTTATTAGCAACGGAACCTGGAGATTGAAAGAAGTGGAAGGTGCGATAATCTTTGGTATGGTCTGAGGTGTAATGTCTTGAAGTTATTAGTAATGGTGGAACTGGTGAAAGGGTTGAAAAGGAGTCATGCTCTATACGCTGTTGTGCGAATGGTGGGTGAGATTGCTGGAGGAAGGAGTGTAGATGCAATTATTGCTAGAGTTACCTGGGAAGTTTAAGAATTTTGTAAAATTTACCTGTGTTTAGTGAGATTGCAGAGTGTTGGCCGATCTGGGTCTTGGATCGGGTTCTTGACATTTGTTCTGCTTGTAACTATAGTAGTTGACGTGAGTGAATGCTATTAATTTAGAGAATTTCGGTAAACCCGGTGAGTTTAAGAAGTTATACCTGGCTGGGGCCTCGTTGATTTTCTCTGCCGGTCTAGTGTTGTTTTGTACGAGTGTTGGTAGAAAGAACACGCCCCCACAAACCCCCTCCTGTCACTGATGAGTATGACTGCGGTGAGAGGGAGCGGGTTGTGACGTAGTCAGAAAACCGGGAGGCGTAACAGTGTACCGATATTAGGTTTATGGACGCATAAATCAGAAGAGTGCGCTAACGTCTATAAACCAACAGGTGAAACAGCCTATACATCAAACCACTTTCATCACACATTCATGCTCACATGGTCTCCACCCAGTCCTATGCAGACGACACCCAATTATACAGTTCTTGTCTTCCAGCCGATGTACATGCCAGCATCATGACCATGCAAACTTGCATATCCAGTGTCAAAGCATGGATGGTTCACAACAGAGGCTCTTCTCTTCAGTAAAAGAAATGCTGGAGTGACAGAATATCCCACAGCAATTCGAATTGGTGATGTCGACATCCCTTTCGCCGACTGAAAAAGAAACCTCGGTGTTATTATTACCTCTAACATGACACTTGACAAACACATTTCCAACATCTGCAGATCCGCTTATTCTGAAATCAGAAAAATCAGCAGCTTCCGTCACCTTCTGTCCGATCAGGTTGCAAACACATTTGTATGTGCCTACGTTCTGTCTAAATGTCGCTGTGATCGATGTTTCGGATGCGAAGTGGAGTGAAGACAGTTGTGCGGTGATGCAGCGGTGTTGAGAATGGTGCGTCGATGGGGTGCTGACGTGGCGGCGATGGGGTGCTGGCGTGGCGGCGATGAAATGAAGACGACGGCGAATGGAGAACGAGATGTTTAACTTGACTAGGAGGAAGGTGGGGCAAAGCCCGCGACACAACGTAACATCGAACAGATGAACTGTCGGAAAGGCGGATTGACGGAAAAGAAGAATTGGCGAACAGAAGTGTAGGCGAAGGAAGTATAAGCGAACAGGCGAAACAGTCCTCCTGTAACACAGCAGAACTGTGCACATCAGCGCGGAAACTTTTGTCGGGTCGTGCGCGCTGCGACCCGGACAACAGTAGACCACGCGACATTTTCATAACCAAAACGGCTTAATTCTTCGCTAATAAATTTAGCAACACGAAACATTCACAATTGTAAAATCACTAAGTGTTTTGAGACTAGGCGTTATGAGACGGCGCAACCAACTTAGGTGCATTCATTCGATAGGAGGGAAATTTTTAAACATAATTCCATTCACACACGTTGCAACTACAGTGGTTGAATTACCAGACGACTAGTTTCGCCGCACGGTGTAATAAACTTGTGTGCCTGTGCAGCTTCCCAGCAGTCTTTTCCGGTTGGGAGACGGTTGTGGCGGTTAATTGGGCACCGACCTGATGCGCGACCTACAGAGAGAAATTTCTACAGAGGAATTTCCTTGTTGAATATTATTAGCAAGTTATACAGTGGGGTAATCAATAATAATAAACTTACCATGTTCTGTGAGGAGAACGATTGTATCCCGGAATCACAAGCAGGCCTCCAGAAAGGATACAGCACCACTGATAACATCTATAAAAAGGAAAAAGTGACTGCGACTTTGAGATAAAGCTAACAAAAACGGAAACGACCCCACTAAGTTATACGATAGACGACACGGAGCCGACAGATTCGGGGCATGAACTATTCGTCAGGACAACACAAACACAGAGACGAAGACTGATAAAGGCAGAAACAGAGGAAGGCATTAACCAAAAAACAAAAAGAGAGAGTTATAATTAACAAAGAAAAGTTAAAATCCAGGTAAAAAGGAGAATAGATGAACAGATGATCAAAAGGCGAAAGTCGGTTGGGGGAGAACGCCTAGCTAGAGTTTCAAGTCGCTGTTTATACAACCGAAAGTCTAAAAAGTAGGATTCTGGTTGTTTGATGCGCCATTTGTTTAAGGTCGCTGTTTGTACAACAGAAAGTCTAAAAAGTAGGAATGTGGTTGTTTGATGCACCATTTGTTTGTATTTGTTGTGCTTTGTGTTCAACCCATGTATAAAAAAACTGTGCATGAAATTGGAGAGTGGAATCCTTAACCACCGAGGCGGTTGTCTCTGACTAGCAGCCAGTCCGATGTCTAGTCACCCAGCCGGTCAGAGACTGTTCAGAAGATGATGCGTTAGCAACAGTTATTTGGTCGGACACATCGCTGGCCAAGAAAAACCATTATAGGACCGTAAAGTTGGCATTTCTTAAAAAGTTGAAGTGAGACCTTCAAGTTGAACTTCCAAGATGTTTTTCACAATGTCGGAATACTGTTTTGACCCTAAAAACCTGCTTGCAAGCCTTCACGTCGACAGTGACAAGAGATGACACATGACATAGCCATGGTTCGGCTGACGCACCACCAGTCAAACGCAACGTGACGCCATCCCACCCACCCAATGCTGGGCTTCCAGACAACTACAACGCCAGACAGCTAGTCTCATCTCAGACAGCTGCACAGCTTCAGATCGCGACCCCGATTGGCTCATGTGACGTTGGGTGTCCTGTGCCAAGTCGGTAACACGTCACTTGGGCAGAGGTGACGCTGTCCATGTGTTACGTTAATCACGTGATCATGTGGCCTTGAGTTAGGTTATATAAGGCCAGCGTCGGAGTATAGTTCGGGTTGGTTGTTTGGTTAGTTTAGAGGAACAATAAATGTACATTACAGTATATAACACAGATTATTATGCTTATCTTACTGCGCTGCCAGCCCTTGTCTTTCCTCTTCTATCTTTCTCTCTCTCTCTCTCCTTTCTTCCTTTCCTGCCTGCCCACCTAATGCTTCCGCTTTCTGTTAGTGTTTTCAGGCCTTTTCTGTATAATTTCTCATTATTATCTTCCACGTAAATATTTTGTATACTTTGTTGTGTCTACATTCCCACCTCGTGTTAATAAATCTTACCTTGTTTTGCTTTTTGTCTTGCCTAGCTTCGGCTTTCTTTGCCTTGCCTAGTGAACAATACTAATGTTCCATTGTATTACCAGATTCACGTTGTGTAGTTCTTTAGCTCCAGTAAAGGCCAAGCCACACGGAGACGAGCAGCTCGGTGAGGGGATTCTCGCGGGGCCCTCGAGAGGGTGAAGCCGAACGAGCGGGATGGCTGTACCCTGCGAGCCTCCGCTCCCCGAGCTACTCGTCTCTGTGTGACACAGCCTTTACTGACACAAGGTTTAGTCCATTCACTCTCTAAACAGGCGGAACGGGACCCGAGCTGTGTGTGAATGTGTTGACATTTGTTGTGTATAATAAGTAATACGTTGTTTATAGGACAGTTACTAAACTGTCTTGTCTTTAAGGTCGGTGGTGTATCAAGTCTAGTCAAAGTTTATTTCACTTCCCTCGGGGGCATTTCAAAAAAGTTTTCTATATAATACACAACAACAAAGTCAGTCGTAAACCACATTAAAAAAACTAATTTTATTTATTCTGACACTTCTAGAGGCAACTCAATGCAAACAAGCATGTTTAAAGAACAGTCTGCAGATACACTGCTGGATTTTCTCAATTTTCGCGGAACATACGCGCGTATTCTCTTTGTCGAAGCACACAGTTTCGCCCAACATTAAACATGACGAAGTCTGTTCAAACTCAAACACTTCAGAAGAATAACATTTCAACACAAAAACTTTTCTGGTTCCACCACGATCCACAACACTGTCCGCTTTTGTCTGTCCATTGTTTGAGATTGAAAAAAAATCGCAGTGAATCTGTTTAGTAGCTGTCGACACTATTTCGGCGCATGTTGTTCGATTAGCGCCCCTGGAGCCGAAGGTGGACTTACATTTCGATTTGCAGCAATCCCTAAAGTCTAGTTTCTTGTCCGTTTCGATGTCACCAGGTGATTGCTAGTGCGAGAGATGGTTGCACGAGAGTGATTTTACCTACACTCCTGCTAACGATCGTATTCCCAAACGAAAAAGCTCCACATGGCTTGAGTCTGTTGTAAGCTATCACGGCACATGGCGATCATCAGTAAAGTTAGGGTGAGTTTGGGTCAGGCGAGGAGTGAGTTCTCCAATGTGTACGAATAAAATTCAACACCTAACCCCGATACCCACAACGAAAACAGCAAAACGTCCACCTTTTTCCGGACGTTTATGTGTATATTGTCAGACGGATCCTTATTCAGTAGGTGATTTAGTGTAGCAGATTGCATAGTAGCATGTTATAGCCCCTGTTGGAAAGTCAGAAATAAATGGAATATCTCTTATTCAATAGACGCGAATCGGGTGCAGGCAGGCAGGCAGGCAGGCGGGCGGGCGGACACAATTCTTTTTAAACCAAAAAATCCGTAACATTACTTACATAACTTTATATAAGATTACTTATATATAATTTTTTCGCAGATGATCCAGCTGTCAGGGGTTGACACATGTCTGCTACAGACGACTGATTTAAATTTGTGTGTTGTCACTCAGAATCAGAATGTAACGTTTGTATGTGAAGCAGACAGCAACCCCCCATGCCTCCACCACTCCTGCCTCAACAGCACGGGACAGCTGCTACACATCATGTCAGCCCACCCCACAACACATGATCGTCTCTACACCTGCACTGTTCACAATACTCCAGCTGATGGTGACAGACCTCTCAGTTTTGTATCATCTTCCCAGTTCTCTGTCATTGTTCAATGTTATTTGTTTGACTGTTATACACTTAAAATTGTATGTTAGAAACATGGACATAGTAATTGCAGTAAAGCTGCAATAATTAATTAATAACTACTGTTAGCTGTACACTGCATTATCAAATTTACACTGAATATAAACGTCTAAGATAAGTGGCAAATAACGAAGCTCAGCAGTTGTTTCAACTGTGTGAAACAGTCTATCGAAAGACAGGAAATAGGCAGTTCAGCCAGCAGGTCAGCGACAGTTCGAACTGTCAAGAGTGACGAGGTCTTCCTGTGTTTTACTTCGAATTTAAGAACAAAAGGTGAGGCGACGGCACAAAAATTGCTGAATCAGTGGAGACAAACCTTCTAGAATGTTCTGGAACAACCAAATATTATGGGATTTATACATTACATGACCGGATAGTATATTAAGGCCGGCAGGACCCCAAACGTGGCTTGTCCATTTTACACCAGGGAGTGATATTAAAAACTGTTGACGTTAGTAAGCCCGTGGTCGGCTATCAAAGGTGACAAGAGCCTTATAGAAATAAACTCGAAGTAACAGAATTGGAGTTCTGTTGTTAATGTATTTCCCCGAGAGTTTGTACCTTTCGAGTAACTGTTGCAGAGTCGAGCTCTGGTAGTTACGAGTTGAATACGGCGAGATAGAAAGAAGGGAAGCTGAAATTTATTCGAAGTAGTCTTGGTATTTCGTGACTTCTTGAAGATGCCGTCTATAGAACTGCAGGGGTGGTGGTGGTGGTGGGTGTATTTGTTGCATAACGTCCAGCCGCAAACTATGTGCATATCAGGACGGTGTTGCTTAGACAAAGTTTACGTGCTGCCACACGTGGGACTGATGGCGCAACACGGGCCTCAGTCCCACCCAGTCACATTATACTGATACCGGGCCAACCAGTCCTAGTACTGTTCCCTATAGTGCCAGGCGTCTGGAAGGGCAGCTACTAGATTGCCAATTTTTTAAGTCTTGGGTATGACTCGGCCGGGATAAGAACCACCGACCTTCCCCCTCGGAAGCGGACGCCTTAACCACTAGACCACCGAGGAGGTCTATTGAACTCCAGGGCTCAGACGCTGTTTGGTGTATAATGGCCGGTTGCACAGAGCATGTCCAAAAAAAGCAAATGAACTGCAAAAACAAAGTAATGGTGGTCTTCTCTATGCCACACAATGTTAACATTGTCTTTCTGGTACTGTGATCACTCGTTATGTTACAAGTGGCGCAAATCTAAAATAAAATATCACCCACACTCGTGTTGACTAACGAATTAATCAAGTGACCTCGTTGAATTTATTATAACGATGTACTCAGCAAACCTGTTAGAAAGAGGAGTAAGAGAGAGAGAGAGGCGTCGGGAGACATGAAGGGAGAGAGAGAGGGGGGGGAAGGGAGAGAAGACATCGAAACCAAAGAAGAAATAAAACTGAAGCTAAAGCCTGACATGTTTTGAATTTCAACGTCTCATTTTTCTTTAAAATTTATCAGTACAGGACATCTGTTTCTTCCGAGGAAGAATACGGTGTGGTCGGGATGTGATAAAACGCAAAACAAGAGAGTCTCAGTACCGTCTTCCGACAAACAAGCTCTGGCAGTGGAGACGCAAGATGCACCCGATAAGCTCTTGGTACGAACCTTTTCATCGCTGTCGCTTCTCCTGTTGTTGTGCTGATGATGAGCTGGGGTTGGGTTGGGGTAATATGGAGTGGGTCCCTGAACGACATAACCCATTGTGTTCTTGCGTTTAATTCGTGTTAGTTTGTGTAACAAACACGACATGCTGGCTAAACAAATTGCATTTGTCCCTCAGTCAAGCGTTAGAAAGGATAAATATTTAATAGCGTAGTGGATTGCACAGGATTCAGATTTGTGCGTTGATATTGTTTTCATATGAAAACTTTTTTGGAAAAAATCACAGAAGGGTCTGGGATGGCTTCCATGAGCTATCGTATCTGCACAACAACCGGTCATAAAACTGCTCGTACGAGCCCGTTCTCCCCGAGTATAGTTTGTATTCGCTTTTAGACCTTGGTATAACAAGGCGAGCCACCCTGGGTTGGTGTGCACGGGAGCTTTTAACAGCTATACATAAACCCTGACCCTTACTAGCGAAGCTTGTTGTGCTTAATGACGTTTTCCGATCCCGGCACTGAGCTCTTTCATTAGTCAGATGCCGTTCCACGTCATTGCGCGCTGTTTCTCATTCTTCATTTTTTTCCTCACAATTTTAATCAATTTTGTTTGATACAAGTTTAATAAATGTGGTTCATTCCTTATAACTGTTACAGTCCTTCAGTGAACAGTCAAATGCAATCCGTTTCAGACGATATGATGGTCTGTGCAGCCTTCTTTACGCAGCATCATCACTGACAGGGCAAGCAAATAAATAAGCATATTCTCCATCAGGCGTCATCAAGATAACAAGTCGTGGTTTTAATTGCACCGACTGTTGATGATATATCGGTTTCTAATTGCATGCAGCATGCATCAAAGTGCATGCATGCATTTATGCTTTTATAATGTTTTGATTTTGATAGGCACTTTAGTGATGACCTCCATGCGGGGTCAGATTCGCACTTTGGCAAAACCCAACTCAAAGCAATTTTTTTTTAAAAAGCTTAAAATGTCATGTCGTTGACAGAATTAACCGGCGTCGAAATTTAAAAAAAAGTAGAACTGTTTCTGGCGAAAAAGAAAAGAAGGAAAGAAAGAAAAGGAAAAGAGTCGTACAATCCAAAACACAAAAATAAGGAACGCATGAAATGGCACGCATGCCTTCAAGTGCGTGCGTGCACACAGCACGCACACTCGCTCGGAAGTATGTATCAACTAACAACCAACAGATTGTCATTGTGCAGACACGTGACAGCGGGCGAGGTTTCCGTCGTTTCCGAGTGACGCCAGGTCTAGTTTAGACCCGACTGTTCAGTAACACGCCAGTCCGCTGCATGTTTCTGATGTAACTTCTCATCTTGAGAATACAGAGAACTAATTCTATGGCGTTTATAACTTCTCGTCTTACTTGAGAATACGGAGAACTGATACGATGGCGTTTAAGCTTGGGCTTGCTTGCTTTCTGTTTGCTTTCACAAGCCACGGCTTGGGTAAGTAGATGGCTCTGGTTTAAAAGAGATTTTAATAGACCTCCGCTAACGCATACATGTATACACGCACATGCACTCGCATACACACACGCGAACACATGTGATCACACGCTTTTCTTTGCTTAAATGTACAGATCTGTTTGTCCCTTCCTGAAGAAGGGGCCATGTCCTGATACGTCGACCTGATACGTCGACTGTATGCTATGTACCATGTCTTGTTTTTTTTCTTATTTTATGTTTATGTATGCTTTTCTTTGCTTAAATGTACAGATCTGTTTGTCCCTTCCTGAAGAAGGGGCCATGTCCTGATACGTCGACCTGATACGTCGACTGTATGCTATGTACCATGTCTTGTTTTTTTTCTTATTTTATGTTTATGTATTTGTTTGAATTCTGTTAAGCGAAATATTGTACAGTCATCACTGTATGCCATGTACCATGTCTTGGGTTGTATTCTTATTTTATGTTTATTTATTTGTTTGAATTCTGTTCTCCTTCACCCTATCCTACATGTTCCCCTATCCCCTTTGTCTCTCATACCCCATCTGGGGTCCAGAGATAGTAAATAAAGTTTCAAAGTTTCAAAAAGTTCTCGCTTGGCTAAGTTCTTTTTGTTGTACTTGTATTACCCCAAGCCCCAGTCACCTGTTTCTTTTCTCTTTCCTTTTACGTACCCGAACTGTGACTTGTGACTTGTGACTTCAACTGTATTTTGCTGCGATAAATTTAAGGATGACCGAAACAAATGGCTACCTTATTACTACAGAAACCGCCCTAATACCTATAAATTTCAGTGCCTATTCTCAACAGGGAGCAAACGATTGCTTACAAAGCTATCATGTTTTATTAAAATCTTACTTAAAGACGCCTGTGTACATGGATACTTGTATGTTTGTAGCAAGCTCTTGCGAGCCTCTTAAGATAGGTTGTCAATTCGTTTGCTTATCAAAGTGAATTTCTGCTCACCTTTTTATTGCTTTGTTGTACTTTTGCTTATGTTTTGTCTTCATACCCTACTGAGGGTGAAGGAAGAAAAATAAAAATTCTGAAATTCTGTATAATTGTGAGTTTCGATTTTTAAAACTTCGAGATTGATTTTACAGTTTTGTGACATTTTTGTTTCCTTCTTCCCATTTCAAACCACTTTCACAGGGATGTGTTGTAACTAAGTATATATATATATCGTTACATGGTTTCTTTACAATTTGAGTATTTTGCAACGTGAAGAAGTAGTTTCGAGTCACAACTATTACTTTTGTTGCTCCTTCCGTAAAACTCGTTACTTTATAACAGTTTCGACAAAATGGAGACATGTGGAAAGTATTATGTAGATTCTTTTCAAAAATGATATCGAAATGCTATTATCTTCGTTCTTTTTACTCAATTTTAAACTTGGGGATGGGAGAGGAAAACATGTGATTTAAGTGTGAGCAAACATGTCCAGTTTTTTTAAAAGTAATAAAAGAATAAGCAAGCGATAACTCATCATCACATGGGTAAAATACAGTGCTCTGCACAGCATGGTGTTTCGTCATTAGGAACGGTTATTTATTTGTTTGAGATCGCTGATCTTTGATGACAACAGGCATCGGACGCTCTTGTCACCATTAAGCTACGGACCACAAAAGCAGGTTGTGTTCATTCTAGCGATAGAGTTACAGCTCGGCTCGTGCAGCCTATCGTTGAAGCATTGGTTTTAGGAACAATCTTACATGTGGTTCTCTTCGTTTTAGGTAAAATATGACTTAATAAAAATGTGTTTTTAAATTAAGTTAACGAATTAATTTCTGCACCCATTTCAATAAGCGTCGTCTTAAACACTGGTATTAGACATTGTTTTATACGGAAATTATTGCCTAGCCCCAGCAAGCACGCACGCACACACGCACACAAACACAGACACACATACCCACACATGTACACGCGCGCGCACACACACACACCCGATAGGATTCAAGCGAGTTGACCCGTTCTTGGCGAAGTCTACACTTGAACATGGACAGGAATCGTGTGGTCACGACCTTTAGCATTTCCCATACAAAACCAAACCCGTATACAGCAGTCTTTTGACACCAGAAACCCAGTTTACTGGACGTGTCATGCAGATGTCTTATACAACATTTTATATCATTGATTTGAGCGCTTTTCTCTCATATGTACATTATTTAAAGACAGGCTGCTACTATTTTTGTTAATAAATCTTGTGTTTATGTGTAGTAGCATGCGATAGATCATGGTGTTATGAGTTATGTCTAATGTCTAGAGGTGATGGTGCTAACTCAGCAATATGTTGATGCTGGGTTAGGCATGCTCACTCCCTATCGCGGTAACACTTTGACACAACAACAGATAGTGTTACTCGTCAACTTGAACAATTTGATTAAAATACATAAGCGCTACATGGAGGTTAATACAAATATTTTTTGACAGCTTCTAACAGCCAGTAAGTAAAACTGAGACACATTCCCTTAGACCATCCCACAATGCGTGACGTCGTTGAAATCTTTGCATTGGGGGCGACTTTTACCGATTTTCGAAAAAATGTTATAAAAAATCTATGAAAGTTAGAAACATACTTCGAACGCTCTTGGAAAGATAAGTGGAAAACAGCCTTTTCCTACCTGTAATCCATCTGTTGATGACGCTCTGTGGAAGACTGTTTAGGTACGTGACAGTCTAGGTCAGAGGGGAGAGAGCACATCGTGCGAAACTCTTGTGAGAATTTGAAGTTTTTTCAGAAATGCGTTGGGGTACCCAAGATTATAATTATATGTGAAATGTTTACTTTTAAAAAAAGATTAAAAACAAACGAATCCCCCGTCTTCCCCCTTGCCACTAAGGCTAGTGAGGACATCATTTTTGTCTTCTGACGATAAATTTTCGACTATTTATGAGCAGACATTCGAATATGGCGGTCAGTCGTTTTTGCTTACTAACGAGGTAGCGCCTTCAAGAGCACAGAACTCTGAACCCCTGTCTATTTTCTGATCTAAGGTAGGCAGCTCCGTAGAAAAATGATACAAACATAGGAAAACACCAGTGACATCCCTTTTCAGTGAACCGCTTTCGTGTTTTAAGTCGGCGCTAAATAGTGAGCACAACGCGGAAATCAAAGCGCAACGATCGCATACACATGTATATTCTACGCTCGTTTACTAGCGTGGAGTAGGGCCTCCCTCCTGCTTGTGAATATGTACACTTGTCTCTTCAGTCGCCCCCCCCCCCAACACACACACAGCGTAATCCAATTTGTTCGTTCTTTGACAATCACCGTTTAGAGAATACCCACTGCCGCACACCCTCGTGTAATTCACTGCCGTCGGTGCACAAGGACAAGGAAGAACCCAGCAATGACGATCACCTGCGTGAACAGGACTGGGTTAGGGTTAGGGCTACGCATTGTTAATTTACTGTATCGATCTCTCCCAACTAACCCTAGCAACAATAAACTCTGCCTCCCCTTGCTTTAGACAGACGAGGACTAGAATTGGATCTAGTAACTAGTCTAGGAGTTCTCACCATACTCGCTTCTCCCCTCTCTTCCTGTTTCAGCATTGGGATCTTTTTAAGGAATTAATGGACGCATCATGTGTGTAGACGTATTTTCACGAAGAAATTTCATTAAAATTCTCAGCTGGGCAACTGACAGCACGCCTGGCTAACGGAACGAACAGGGAGGGGCGTCTGGAGATATTTTACGAAGGAGAATGGAGCACAGTGTGTGATGACGGGTTTGGACATGAAGAAGCGGAGGTGGCTTGCAGAATGATGGGACTGAGCAGGTCTGTAATTAGCTCCAAAGTATTGCTTCACTATGCATCAATATCCTCAGAATATGAAGCTGTTATCACTTTCTGATTTGTCATAAAAAATTGAAGACACACAACATGTCTGGCATTGTTATTCAGTTGGATTCCAAACAGTATACAGACTGCTATAAACAGTCAAAAAAGAAATTCAAACTCCCTAAGTCGACAAAAATTAAGTACCAGTTTACACCTAGGGTACACCAGGGGCTAGCCGTGTGAAGACTAGGGTCGTTTAAAGGAAAGGGATGGCAGATCTTTTTTGAAGATCTGCCACGTTCCTTACTTTGGACTCTCTCTTTGCTACGTGTTTGGGTACGGTAGGCTCCCTTGATTGCACACGTCAGCATACGGTTGTGTCTACCGCTGCCAGTACTTTGTTGGGGTTGTCATTTGACGATTTTATAGCGCTCTGTCCTCATTTGTTCTTCTTTAATTTTTAACAAGTAATTGTTATTACTCAAGTCACTAGAGTACCTTGACAAATGTTCATCGTAAGTTATTAAATGAACACAACAGGAACAGAACACAAATGTTGTCTTGAAGGTCAGCACTGTGCAGACGTCATGAAAATAAAGTATCGTCAGAAGAAGTAAACTTATGGGAGTTTGTGTTTTGAATACTAGAGAAACAAGTTGTCATCCTACCATAAACCTCTCCATAAGACTCTCCACACTAAATCTATATTTTTGACACGTGGTTATGTTAGAACTTACTAAAACGTCTAGCAGTCTATGTTTGTGTTGTGGCTATCTCCGAGACAAAACCAGGATATTTCTATAAATAACAGAGAAGAGATTTGATACACGAAACAGACTACTTCCAGACTACTTCCGGACTACTGGTAGTAAACAGCAACACTTTGGTAAAGTGGGAACAGATCCACCAGATCTCAGGAAAGGCAATGCTAATAGCTTTCAAGGGCGGCAGTTGTTATTTCGATATTTGAGGAAAGATAGACAAGTTTTATCTCATGATATTCATACGAACTTGAGGAGCATGCAGTAAAACAGATGCTGTTTGTGTGCCAAACGTCTACAAAATGTGTGTGTGTGTGTGTGTGTGTGGAGCAGCCTTGGTGCAGCATATGTAACTTCAAGTGTATACGGGGAAGGAACTGGTAGAATCCTGCTCGATCAGGTGACTTGTCAAGGAACAGAAACTAATCTGGAACAGTGCCGACACTTGGGATACTACGTTCACGACTGCGGGCACGGAGAAGATGTCGGCGTTATCTGCGTCACTCGTACGAGTTCTATTTTTGTTAATATCGTGTTACGAACTTATCGGATGTTTTTAGCACCACTACACAACCTCTTTGCTTACTTATGGCAGTGGATTTTGCGTGGGTGAGTAGTGGGGGTCAATGAGTGTAGTCAATGAGTGAGAAAGGTGAATGATTGAGGTAAGGCAGGTCAGAGTGAGTATTGAATACACACCGGTTACAATAAGCCGAAAGACGTAATGAAGAAGAAGACAACAAATACGGTAGAGACAGTCAGAATAGAGTTTTGATTCTAATTTCTTTAAGAACTGCTTCTCTTAATTTATTTGCAAGAGATTCTTGTAAAAAGAAACCTTTTGTTGTGGTAGCCGGAAACCTGACAGGTCGATTATTTGGAGGAACAACATGGGCAGGGCGATTGGAGGTATTTCACAACGGATCGTGGAAAACAGTGTGTCACGATGGATTCGAAAAGGAAGAAGCGCAGGTCGCCTGTAGAATGGTTGGCTTCAACGGGTGTGTCACCTGTCAATCACAGTCTTATTTGTCTCATGTTATACACCTCATACCTTACGTCTGTGCATGTGTTTATTTTATATTTTTTTGAATAAAAAGACATAATGTATTGATTTCAATTTGATTTTAAACTTGTAAAACAGATAAAATAACAAACTGCTCTACTCTAAGGGCTGAACTTTCCAGAAGCGTGTTCTTAAAAGGAGGTGAAAGAGGCATATATTGGTTTAGTTCCAATTGGCCACTACATTTGGTAATAGTTAAAGACTACTTTTTAAGTTGGGTAAAATGAATCGCTGCCACCTTTGTCAGGATGTATACTAGTGTACCTTGTATAAATGCTTGATTTGTGGAATGGCTCCGTCTTGAATGCGTGTTTTGTTAAAATATACCCAGTTGAAATCGTACACATTGTCACATGTTGGTTCCAGTCGGTGGGTGTACTCATTCTTTACTCATCTCGTCTCGTACAGTCCCGGAGCTGTGGCTGTGGGCTCTGCCGTGTACGGTGAAGGTGCGGGTGATATACTGCTTGACGACCTGAAGTGCCAGGGCAACGAAACTAACCTGGCACAGTGTCTGCACCCCGGGTTTGGCAAACACGACTGTGAACACGAGGAGGACGTCGGTGTCATTTGCAGCGTCGGTAAGTCAAGAAAATTTGTCACCTCAACCAAACCTGCGTTGCCTACAGATGGAGTAAACATTTCTAGGCCTCTCGTGGTAAAAGCAGATAATTTGCTTTGTTAATACAGACACTAAGTTGCAAACACACAGTCAACACATTTTTGTTCAGTCGTATTTGTAAACGTAACAAGTCTGGTGAAATTTGGGTCGCCTATACCACTGCCCTTCAGGGATGAGTCAATTTTTTTTAACGTGGCTAGCTTGAAAAAAAAACACATTTTCCCTGTCTGGGCAACACATGTCTTCGAAATGTTTAAAAACTTTGTTGTTTGGAATTTTCTTAATTGGCTTCTCGTCAGTTTCGAACCTGTTTTGTTGTTAATTTGTATAGAAAATAGTCCCTAACTATGGTCCAAATATCGCGAAACATGGTCACAGACGTTAATGGGGCAGGATGAGCAGAAAGAAGAAAGAAATTAAAATAGGAGTACATTCTTCCTCTCATTTACCCCCCTGTCAGCCCCAGTACTCGTCCGAGGCTGCTACCACTTCATTATTGAACGGATGCACGAGCCACGGACAAATCCCTCCTGTTTGCTCACACGTCGATCCTTTTGCTTTTCCTCTAGCAACTGATTCTACCCACTCATTCCCACCACGCTGTTAGTTCCTCCCATTCTCTCATTGGCTATTTTTCTTGTCCGAGGGTTGCTGTATGAACCTTCGCTCACCCTTGTGATTGGGTTTAACTCTTCACCCTCCTTTAACCCTTTAACTATTGTTCTGCTCTCCTGACAGGGGAAAAGGCAGGGGTTTGGGGAGGATTTCGGTAGATGTGATGTGCTGTGTGAAGGCTAAATGAAAGTTCTCTGCTTACTGGTCTTTCTTCTGGCATTCAGCTGCTAGTGGTGGTTCGCCTCGTCCACGAAAATAAATCAGGTCTATATGAATGACATGAACCCAATGGTGTTTAAGATAGTAAAAGCACAGAGCTGAGATCACAAATAATTTGAAATTGTTTACTGCAACAGACGCTAACCACCTGCGACTAGTGGGCTCACGTGGCGACAGACAGGACTTGGGCCGAGTTCAGTTTCTGCTTGGGACTAACTGGGCGACACTTTGTGCTAATGACTTCAACAGCAACGCTGCCAAGGTCATCTGCAGACAACTCGTTCTTTCATCGTAAGATTTTCTTTCTGCAAGTGACGCAGCGAAGCCAACTGAAACATACAAATTACACAACCATAAACAGAGAGAAAGAGGATGAGCTGACAGTTTATGAGGGTGGGATAAATGTGGTTGAGGAGTAAGAAGCCTGCATCCACACCTGGATTTACACGAGACATATTCCTGAGCTGGTCAAAACTAACGACAGCAAGACACATTGAATGCAACCAGAAATGCAAGATAGGAGCGTGTAAGCAGGTCACACAAAAAAAGAAACATTTATATCAAGTTAAATCACTACAAGCAGTTGAAGGGTATAGAAATAGTATGGTTATTAGTTGAGGATGTTTGTTTCATAATCTCTTTAGATTTGCTAGTTGTTGGTATGTTTAAACGAAGTGCTGCTGGTTAGCGAAATGTGTAACTTTAGTTTTAATAATTTTTTGCCGGAGTTTATGTTAAACGGACACAAAAGTATTGTGAAAATTGCACTGTATTGCACTGTATCGAGTGTACTGCGTTATGCTGCTTGTACTGTATTATATTTCTTATTTTGTGCTCCAAATAGAAAAACAGCGACCATGGTAGCTGCATCAACTTTTGGCCCCATCGATGAACTTTTCTTACGTGTGGATTTCCTGTGTTCGGGTGACGAGACAAGTATACTTAGCTGCTTCCAGACTGTGCACGGATACACTTCCGAATGCGACACGAATGAAGTCGGCATTATCTGCAGTAACTGTGAGATGGTTTCTTTTATCGTCGTTTTTAACTTTTAACAAAATACGACCGAGAACATACACAGTTTCCGTTTGGGCCACACATATACAATTTCTGATTTGTTTCTATCGGTCGGTTAGCCTGTACGTACCCACATCCTTATGCTCTTTCGTCTACACAGCACACAGGAATTATTTCCCTACGTCCATATAACTGGTCGTGTTCCGTGTTCACTCTCACACCTGGGACCTGAGCGTCTGGGCACTAGATGCAACGTTGACGACATCGGTGACGAGTATCGCGACGTACTTGTCTGTCTTTTCTTTAAAACTGAACGGTGTCAGCTGCTAGCCTCATATTATCGGAATAAACCAAGATCATTTTAAATCAAATTCCTTTTTGTAACCAAAAGAAACACGTCCTGTGGAATTTGATGAAGTTTATAGACTTATTTGTAGCGCTGTAACAGAATCTGGAGTAAGCAGAGTGTGCGTGTGTATGCGTGTGCGTGTGCGCGCGTGTGTGCGCGTGTGCGTATGTGCATGCGTGTGTGTGTGTGTGTGATCACTCCCTTACCGAAAGCCACTTCGACTACTACACCTCTAGCCATTGGTTGTTGACTGAACCTACTCTTCCTCAGACCGACTGTACTAATTTAACACCTTCCTACCCCGCCATACCTCATGCTAGCATGAGGCCAACACCTCACACAATGCAGTGTGCAGTAACTTCCCGTCTCCAGCCATCGGTGTTTCGGTTGAACACCTAGAGACAGATAGATCATCCTTACCTGGCATTCTAGGTGTGAACTGCCCTCTGAACTACGTCAGCTTTAGTCTTAAGGTTACATAATCAGCACAGTTCTAAATATAGAAACTTAACTTAGAGATTAAAAGACGACTATTGATGATAAATTATTCGCAGATCTATGATATAGTTACTAGTTATGCCAGACCAAAAATTTCAACGTGCTATATAGACATCAATGCATGCGTGCGTGCAGCTGTGTATTCCAGTGTTTTAAAATGTATTTATAACTTTATAGTCTTAAAAATCAAGTCACAGTGCACATTTAGGTATATTGTGTTATTTCAGCAACATCGTCTCTGTACATCGTTCTGGACACTAATTCAACCAGCACTAACTATCCGTTGTTGGAAGGAACTAGTGTTATACTCAGGTGTAAAAACACACGAAATCAGTCAGGAGTTGTCTACACTTGGCCGGAGACAGCGGGGGGCCGTCCTTCGGGGCAGCACCTGATCTTGGACCACGTGACCAGTGAGCATCATGGACGCCGAGTGAGATGTACGGACAACCAGACTCTCACTAGTGACGCGTTAGAAATCCAGGTTTACTGTAAGTATACGATTGAAATTCCATATCTATTACCTCCGCCCATAATGTGAGTTACGTTTGCTAGCGAATGGAGCCACTCTTTGAACTTTCGAAGACAAATATGGAACAGTAGATTAATGGTCATAACATTATGGATTATGTAATATATAGTATTATAGTGTTGACCTGCTTTTTAGAGGTTGTTACGAGTTTAAAGGGTTTTTAAAAAAATCTCTGACTGCAGAAATGAAAATATGAAACATGGCTGTTAATTATGTTTATAAATTTTGGAGAAATATTAAGTGAAGCTTAATTTGCCTAATTATTTCTATAGAACATCGTTTTTAGCAAAGATTACTCCAAGGTCCTTTAGCGACAACTTTTATACAAGTATCAAAGAATAAAATTGCCTGAAAGCAAATAATTTCTGCTCAGACACGACATTCATAACACGAGGTTTAATAATAGTATATATATATATGGTTCTTTCTTCCCTTGGTCACCATAGATGATTTTCCGCCGCAGATCAAACGTGTCAATCTGATGTATTGCAATTGTCTTTTACTGGGTGAAATCGTCGTCAGATTGAGCATAAAACATTTGGCATTTTTGCTCTGTGGTGGAAAGTCATCTATGCTAAGTGAAGAAAGGACCACGGAATGTAGCTAGGTACAATGCAGAAAACAATTACAGACCCCACACTAGCCACAAGCCTTTCCTGTAGTACATAAATGCTCTGAAAAACCAGGCAAGAGATCTTTCTTCACTCCAGCCAAAATACCAAACGTTTTGCTAACAGAGGGCAACAACAGGCAAAAGCCACAGCTTAGATGATCAAGATGACATTAGGTCCAGGTCGCTGGTCATGGTAGGGTGGTTATTTTGGAGGGACAGTGCTTCTACCTCGCGGTGATTTCGCACAATTGGGGGTCGGGGTGGAGGGGATGGGGGTCCTATTACTAAGTTCTTGGTTGAAAATGAAAGCTGCAGTAAGACGATCAGTCCAGACAGGCAGTACTCATTAACGATGGCATAAAAGAGGCCATGACTTTTCCCGTATTCTGTATCGTATGCCCCTTGGCGTCTGGCCTGTAGCCTCACTGTATGTTTAAAAAATGTTAGAAAAAACTAACAGAGAAAAAAGGTTCAACTCAGTTGGAAAATAAAACTTAAGATGATACACTTATTCCTTCCTGAAATCTGATGGGAATTCTGTGCAAAATGTTGCGCTGAAAAAAGTGTCCAACTCACTAAAGCAAAATGGCGGGTGCCCACTGAAACCAGTCCTGTAGCAAGTGGTTGATAACTAAATCGACGACGTTTCCTGTTCTGTACTGTGACGTCACTAAGACTGCGGACAGTGCTAGTAGCGGGCGTGCAGCTTTTTATTTCTACATTGAAAACGTTCTGGTGTCGCAGTGCATAGCGGTGTGGTAAAAGCCCTGGTTTCAGCAAACGATTACACGTTGGGTCGATTCCTCAATTTTCGTGGGTTTTTTTTCGGCGTTGGAGTAGAGAAGGCGATAGAATCTGGTGTAAGGGCAGGATAGGGTAGGGTAGGGGTTAGAGTGTAGGTACATAATTGTGTCTGTCTGTCTAGGCCTCCTGTAGCCTACAGTCTAAAAAGTCGTTGTTTTATAGCCTGAACATCCTTCTTCTATAAAATACTTTATTCACACTCCCTGGGTACTCCAATCAGGACAGCGAGAAGTTTACAGGAACACGACTAGCTCCATCTGATTCTAAAACCCTGGGTGGTAATGGCTATTCTCCGCCCCTAGGTCTCACAACTTTTTCATAAACCCAAAGACAGTTTTAGTTTCAATCGTCACCAAAACCTTTACTGCAACAGGTCAATGGTTTCTACACCAAAGGGTGACGACGCTATGAAATAATGTGAATAACTAGAGAAATCTACCGAGGGAAAAGATTCTCATACTCTGACACGCTCGCTCAGTCTCACACAGGCAAACACTTCTAGCTCAAGAGCCCCCAACTGCAGCGAACTGTTATTCAACATATATTTCAAACACTGACGCGACAACATCAAATATATCTACACCGTTCTCGTGTCTAGGGTAAGACGCTGCCTGATTAAGTCATACCACGTGGTATCAGACAAAGAAGATAATCAAACTCCAGAGGGGAAATCAAACTGCAAAACGGCCTATGATCCCGCTCAATACACACATACAGTAAGTGACTGACAATAGAGCACCTACTCTTGTCACTACAGAACCAGATATTTCTGCGATACACAATTCCAAAGCTACTCCACGACCAACAATGACGCTATAACACGGCCTCGATCAGCACTACACTCTTACCTCCCCTTGGAGTATTGCCCGGCCACTAGCTTATGACGTCTCCTGTATCCGGCAGGATAAAACCACCTATCTTAATTCAACCCGAGTCCCAGACTCTAAGATACGTTGATGGTAAGAGCAGTCCTATAAGGCGCAACAGCAGTAGTCACTTACGAGTCTCTGTCTTGTAGACTTGTAGGCGAAATACAGCCCCGTGTATTAAGCATGAGTTACTAGCTGAGGTTCTTCAAAGTCCTGGCTAAGATGGCGAGGGGTAGAGGTCCGTGGATCTACACGTGTCCGCTTCTTGTGGTCTTCCTACATTAACTCTCTCTCCGTCTGTCCCCCTGTGTCTGTCGTACTCTCTGTGTATCCTCTCACTCACGCTTCCCCAGCTTAAGTACCGTGTGCCCTCACGCCCTGCGTTCACAGGAACCACCTTATTCTAGTTTAAACCAGTTCTAGGTAGTCTAGGCTGACGCAGAACTGCTAGCCACGCTATCACGTAGCGTCCACCTACCAGGTGTCAAGAGAGGGAAGGGTGAACAGGCTAAACTAAGAGTGACAGGTGACAACCTCGGAGTGACATGTGACATCGAACATTGCAGAGCGACCCCTACATTGCACAACATCCGGGGATTTCAGCCCTAATTTCGCTCCCAGTGTCGCCAAACTTTCTTAACCTTTTTGGTGGAAAAAGCTCTTCTACCAATCCAATTCTGTAGATGTTTCGCGTGATCTAGGCACGCCTTGTCCAACCTTTCTCTGGTTGGGAATCCAGCGGGAAGTTCAAGAACTTTCCTTTGGCATTTCACCCCGTATTTCATCTCCGGCGTGGTTCGTTCTGCTCCTTGTGTCTCCCGGTGATGAGACGAATGTGGCGGTGGGCTGGTGTTGGTTTGGATTGTATTCCCTTCTCCGTACCGGGATTACTTGTGGCCAGCTTTCACGCTTCAGCAACTGATTACCCTGGACCAGGAAAAGGTTAAGTGACGTACGGAAGGACTTGAGAAACTGGTCCTCTAGCATCTGTCACGGACCGGTGATTAGCAAGTACGCTGAGAATGTTTCTGAGGCAG
>SMGT01015439.1:31955-49906 GCA_004794575.1 Lanistes nyassanus | reverse complement strand
TGTGTCCATGAAGGCAGGTTGTTAGCGCTGTGCAGTGTTGTGTCCATGAAGGCAGGTTGTTGGTGCTGTGCAGTGTTGTGTCCATGAACAACTGTGTAGGTGTTTTCATGAATCTAAAAACAGTCAGCTGTGTTTTCTTTTTACCTATATGTCACAGTAATTTTGACAGGTGTCACAGCTGGTAATGAAGAATTCCAAGATGCAGTGCGCCAGGCTGTGCCAGAGGGACACACTTTTAAAGGCTATCCCATTCAGTTCACGCACAGAAATGCACGCAAGATGTTTGCCACATGCCTGAAGTAAGTCAGAAGTTTACCTGCCCATTTGTGTCATGAGCTGTTGCTGTGCAAAATGGGAAAGACAAGTTCCTTGCTTGTGTTCGAGACCTGATGGTAACTGGACCAGAGAATTGTCGTTAGGATGTTCACACAGGGATTTTCTAGGTTTCCGGTATCCACTGCATTTCTTTGGGGAAAATGTTCCGCTCAGCCTTTTGTGTTTTTTGACTGGGCCATAATTTTTCAAATACTGCTATTGTGAAACCCATACTCTTTACAGGGAATGGCATGCAACAGTCAGAGGTGGATCAGAATGTACCCAGATGGGATTCACATTGAATTTTTTTGTCTGGGTGTCATCACACTGGTTAAATTACTCTGTCATGTTCATGACTAAAAGCTGGTGCAGCAAATAGCAGTCACATGGCAAAGCACTAGAACCTAGCTGGAAGTCGAGTCGGCTAGACTCCCCTTGCTTTGACTTCTCCAGGCAAGACAGACAGCTAATAAAAGTGTGGGTCAAAAAAAAGGTGAATCTTGGGATTTGAAACATGATAATGGAATATCATCTTTTGAAGTGGTGGTTGGTTATTGGTTGCTTAACACCCCACCACGAACTGGGTGCATATTAGTACTGTGAACTGTAGGGGGATGGGGTCCTATTACTAAGCTATGCACTGAAAGAACCACCAGCCTGATAGCTGCAGTAAGATAGCCATTGTGGACAGGCAGTTTAATGTGCGGGGAGATGGCCAGATTAAATCCGCACAATGCATATCTCCAGCAAATAATTCTTGGTCAGGCCCCCATTTTTTGAAGGGAACCAAAAAACGAACGATTTTTATTGGTTAGGCCTTTGGCCCAGTTATCAGTTAAAGTGATACATGCCTATCAAGAAACAAGAATACTCGCACACGCACATGTACACATGCTCACGCGTGCACACACACACACACAAGTGACTTAAGGAGCTTGCAGAGGTCTAAGCATATCTGCCTCTCTCCGTTGTAATGCCTCATACAGGAAACAAGCCAGGCTTCGTGTAAGTCTTGGACTGCTATCGGTCATGAGTACAGAGAATCGAGACATGGAAGGATATCGATAAAACTTCATAGAGATGTACTGCTTCCTCAAGTCGTCATAACGAGGACAAACAAATAAAAAATGCAGTTCAGTTTCATCAGAATGACAATATGGACAATCCATGGTATGATGTACATATAAACTTTTTTAATGACAATTCATACTGGTAATTCCTAGCCTAACTTTGGTCAGAGCATCCCTAAAGTCTACATGTTTGAGGTATAAAAGATAACCACTAAGAGAAATGTCAGCTTTAAACAGGGAGCAGTTGGAAAAACGCTGGCTACTGGAGATCTTACTATGCCAGTCCTGTTTATTACAATCCAGGAACCTTTGTTTGAATTCCTGTAGAAACATGTTTACATCACCGACTCCCAAACAACGCCAAACCCAAACTTACATAATACCACCATTATGTAGTTAAGCCAGGTTATTTTGTTTTTTTGCTGAAGACCAAACAACATATCTACAGCATTTCTGGGTAGGGGGTGCTGAGGTACATGGATTAGCTTCAACCAATAACCAACACATCTCTCTTTGTACGTATTAACAATATCTAGCTTTTTGTCTCCAAAAACCCAAGCCTCGTTCTATGAAATAAATCCCCCATTTCTAAAAACAATGATATTTGACTTTTCTAAGTTTATCGCCAGTTCTAAGTGCTGAGACATGTTATACAGGATATTCAGTTGGTTTTGCAGACCTATTACGGTATCAGAGAACAAGGCTACGTCATCGCGAAAAGCAGGATAACTGAATAAGTTCGGGGGAGAACTGAATGCCATGACGTCCTTTGTTTCTAATTTCGCATGTTAATTCATTAATAAATAGTGAAAATAGAGCAGGACTACAAATTTCCCCTTGCTTTAAACCACGGGGGCAGTAAAAAAACTCAGTGAGGCCATCTCCAGCTCTCACACAAGCTTTAACAACACTGTACATGCTTTTGATAGCTCCAAGCAGTTTCCCACGCATACCATTTTTATTTAAAAGGTAGAAGTTTACTTCTAATCACAGAGTCAAAGGCCTTCTGGAAATCAATGAACGCAGCACACAGTTTTTTGTGTTGTACTAACTGTTTTTGTACCAGGGACACAAGAACAAAGATATGGTCTCCCGTGCTATGATCTTTTCTAAAGCCAGCCTGTTCCTCTCCAACCAAATCATTCTCTTCTATCCATTGTGTAATTCTTCTATTTAAAATAGAACTATACATTTTGCTGTAAATGTTTAAAAGAGATATCCCTCTATAGTTATTGGGTTTGTTCACGTCACCCAGAGCTGCCAACCCTCACGGTTTCGCCATAATTTTTTACGGTCAAGATGAATTCTTACGGTCAGATCCGGCGATCTTTTCCGGCGAAAGAAATCTCTGAAATTATGGTTGTTGAACGTAGCAAAAAGCAGCACAGGACAGCTGTTTATCTAGACTGAACGCGCCCCTGACTGAGTGACAGGCAACCCCACCTTCCCTACTTCTACTAGGGATGTATCGCGAGATTTGATTAGCCAATCCAGCTTTGTCTCTTTTCCTAGACCCAATCAGAAGCCGCGATTGACTTTCAGGGAAAGCGCATTTCTTCAAATTCAACAATGGCTGACGAAAACAGACTCGCGAAGAGCCTTTAGGGCAACTTCGCCGACAATAAAAAGATAGCTGACAAAACCTATTTAGACCTATAACCATGACTTTTCTTGGCTGTTCGATATTTCGTATACACGGCAAACGAGCAGACGATAACAGTAAATGAGTATTGACACAAAACCTTGGCTGTTCAGTTTCGTATGCACGGCAGACGATAACAGTACTGACACAAAACGTACGTACTCAAATGTCGATTTATGATTTATGGCATTTTATGCATCAAATAATTCAGAAAGTGCATTCTGATGCTTGGTATACCTTTAAAACTTTTCATTTAGACCTAAAACCATGACTTTTCGTGGCTGTTCGGTATTTCCTATACATGGCAGACGATAACAGTACTGACTGTACGTACTCAAGTGTCGATTGTTGGCATTTTATGCATCATATAATTCAGAAAGTGCATACTGATGTTAAATATACACTTAAACCCTTTTATTTAGACTAAAACAATGACGTTTCGTGGCTGCTCCGGGTTTCGTATGACCGCATGTTGGCTTGAAAAACTTGAGACTCTTGGATGTTTCTTACAGACGCTTGCTCGCTAGAGATCTCGCAGGCGAAATCTTGTAAGGGTCTCGCCCTTCGGCAACGCACATCAGTTCGATTTCCAAATGAAAAAGCGTGGAACCAAAAGGTGGTTATAAAAAAAAGCGAAAACAAATTACCAGAAGTTTTTTCTAGGACACTCCAAGGAATTCCCATGCATCGTTGCTTCCAAAGTGTCGAACGCATATGCACGATGTGTTTCATGTGAAGTTGATTTTAAAATTTCGCATGGTCTGGATGATGTTAGCAGGCATTGTAGTTCTGCTCGCCACATTGAGAAAAGTTTGGCACTTAACAATTCTTTGAAAATGACGAAATTTTTTTTCCATTAGCAAGTCAGAATCTTCGGCCGAGCTATCAGTCATTCGGGCAGAGACCCTGTTTGCAAACTTTGTACGACTTGTTGCGGGCCTGCAAGTCTGCAACCAAGATGTCCCCGTAGTAGTCCCTTTTACAGCAGTGTACAGTGTGTATATAAAGTATGTCAAAAATACTGGTCAAACATTGCCTGTTGTTGTGTTTTGGAAAAAAAATCTTACTGACAAAATTTTAATCTTACTGACAAATTTTCAAAATCTTACTGAGAACTACTGAACAGGGTTGGCAGCTCTGGTCACCTTTCTTGTGCAGAGGATGAATTATTGCCTCGGACCACGCATGCGGGAATAAGCTATTATCAAATAGATATTTAAAGTATCTTTTGAAGTGAAAGACTTGGTGTGCTGGGTGGGGGTGTGAGGGGGCCTTTAAGTGCAACATCTCTGTGCTTTAAGTGTAAGAGACATCCCTGGACTGGGATGAGCAAGACAAGATGGAGAATCTAATGCACAGGTAGTGGGATGGCTGCCTTTGTGAGGGAAATTTTTACACATTTGTATGTGGATTCCAAGATGGGAAAATGAGTGCTACCTTTGGGTGGGTATTCAACTATGTACCATGTTCCACTGCTGAGCATAGGGTCAGTTGACCTGGAATGCAGCAAGACAGTGGACGTCCAAACACCTTTTCTGGGGAAGGACTGTTTCAGGGTAAATGGCTACACAAGTAGCCTTGCTTTGGGGAGGGAAAATAGAATGAGGTCCGAGTGATTAAACATACATTCAGACACACACAGGTCTTCATTAGCTGAGGGTATCGTAACAAGAACCTTGAAAGCACCTTGTTAAGTGAGCTGCTTTGTGTGCAGGGCGCCTGTATGCGAGGAAATCATCAACTGTAGAGGTGACCAGGTCCGGCTGGCAGTTCGCGTACGAGTGTTTGCTTATCCAGAATCAGCCTGTGCAACATGGATTATGTTTGCTTGCAAATACAAGTCTGTGCTTTGAAGATCTTGTGCCCACATGTCCTGTGGTGCTATCGTTCCAGAGCCAGCTTCCATCGGTGTGAAATCATTCAGTGAAGTGGACACAGTTTCCTGCATCCTGTGAAATGGCCACAGTTTGTGTGCTTCAGCTGTGTTATTTCTTGCAAACTTGGGTCTTGCCATCCCATTTTCTTTTAATGAAAACATCTTAGCACAAGAATATTTCAGTCATTTTTGTTTTACGCAAACATCTTGTTGATTCTACTGTTACAAAGAGGAGTTTGTACCCATTCAAACATGAACAAAGTGTGCCATGTCAGAATGTGGGTGTGTCTCATACAGTGCTAAAGTTTGGTTTTTTTTGTAAGGTGGATGTACATATGTTTGCGCAATGTTGACAGCTGGTGCCATGAGAACCTGTGGCTGTCTAGCTTTGACAATAACTGCATGATCTCAAGCCTGAAGACACTATGGCAGCCGGAACAAGGTTATCTAGTGTACTTTTTGCTGCACAGCTGCTGCATGTGATAGAAACAGTTGAATGTTGCAGCAACTACCATCCATAATGGACGCTTCCACCTGGGAACAGGTAGTTTGCTGATTTGCTCATCTTGTAGATCTACAAGTTGGGGTAACAGTGGCTGATGAATCATGAAGACTTGTAACGCCCTCTTGTGAAACAGTGTTGGCATCACTGACCATATGGAGCTGTACCCTCACTTTTCATGCCTCTCTTGTTTGGCTGTGACGAGAAGCGATTTATCAGTAAAGCAGAGATGTCCGTGCAAATGGCCACAAGAACAGTGTAAGCTGTATGACCAATCCTGATCTCTTTGCATTAGCGATACCTGGCATCCGCCCAATGGAAGCTTTCAGTATCGCAGACTTCACTTGTCAGAGTGATGTTACCATGGTGACATTGTCACTGGAACAGAAAGTTTATAGCAGCATGGATAAGCTGGGACAAATATTTGCCAGTGGCCCAGTAAAATGGCATCAGGCTAGCAGCAGTGTCAGTGAATGAAAGTTTTATCTGTCACTGCCACATCGAAGCAATATCAACATAGCAACAGCACCAGTGGATTGGTTGGTTGTTTGATTGCTTAATGTTCTGCTGCGAACTAGGTGCATATCAGGATAAGTACCTTGAGAAAAGTTGTTGCCACACCTGGGACTGCTGTTACAACACAGGCTTCAATACCACCCAGTCACTTGCTGACACCGGGCCAACCAGTCCTAGTACTGTTCCCTGTAGTGCCAGGCGTCTGGCAGGGCAGCTACTAGATCGTCAGTTTTTAAGTCTGAAGTCTGACTCGACCAGGGACCAACCACTGACCTCTTTCCTTGGAAGCGGACGCCTTAAGGCAAGACAGGGTAATGAAATTGTAATGAAAATCTCAGTTCTTTGCACTTGCATCAAAATGTCAGTAGTGATGGTTTGAATACCCTTGACAGGATGCCAAAAAGTATGTTGTGACAGTTTTTAAAAACTTCTGCAGATGCACCTAACAGTGTAAGGGAACTAATCCTGGGATAATTGGAAGGCTCTGTCATCGGTTCTATCCCCTGCACTGTTTAAATGTCAATGACTTTGTAAAATTTAGATTTGGCATGCTGAAAGTTTTTGCAGAGCACCTGCTTACTAGGACAATTACGAAACTGAGATATGGCTGCTGGATGGAAGAGAAAATTATAAATCAAATCAAGTTTGGTAGTGAAAATACTTTAAATATAATTTAGTTCAGAGAAAATACCAAAGCTTGGATTTTATTCAAGATCATAAAATGATGATGATAATATACAGACATGGAAAGAATTTATTAGACTTTGTTTTAGTTTTTGCATACAGTAGCAACAGCTGACACTAAATGGTAAGTAATATTTAAATTTTTCCAACAAAAATTCTTTAAGAATTCTTTAAGTTAAAGAATTGATCTTTCCAAATAAAACACATTACTGCAAATGTCTTAGTTTATTAGCAGTATTTTTTTTTAAACATGCCATGTCTGTATGCCATCAGTGTCATGTGTAGACCTATGCCACGTGAGTGCAAAGAGTTAATTTTTGGCAATTTTGAGATAATGGCATATTTTAACAGTCAGCATCTCCCATATCCATCCTGTGAGTGTTATTGCATAAAACAATCTAAAAATTTGTTTATTTTTTCAATAAAGACAGCTACAAGACATTAAACCATATTTGGTCAGATTTTGCACATTCTGTCTCGCTCTCTTTCTCAAATATCATTTATGTTCATTTCTTCAAAGAAGACTGAGAATGAAAGGTAAATCAGTTATTCTACTTTCACACAGAGCACAATGTTGGGGAAAGTTAATGCTACTTTCACACAGAGCACAGTGTTGGGGATAGTTAATGCTACTACCACACACAGGACAGCGTTGAGGATAGTTAATGCTACTACCACACGCAGGACAGCGTTGGGGATTGTTAATGCTACTTTCACACAGAGGACAGCACTGGGGATAGTTAATGCTACTATCACACACAGAGGACAGCATTGGGGATAGTTAATGCTACTATCACACACAGGACAGCATTGGGGATAGTTAATGCTGCTGTCACACAGGACAGGGTTGGGGATAGTTAATGCTACTATCACACGCAGAGGACAGCATTGGGGATAGTTATACTTCACCTGGATTAGCTGGTTTAAGTGATATATTAACTCATACTGTGTGAATGCAGTCTGATCTTTCTGAAGCTTTTCTCTGTTTCTTTTGCCTTTGGTTGGCTGACTTCAAAGGCCTATTATTTCAAAATGTTAAACGATGCTACTCTCAAATTTGGCAGGCACTTTATACATAGCTACATGTCTGTACTTTTCCTTGTTAAAAATTGAGGAGTTTTCAAAATATTTGCAATTAAATGAAATTCACTTTGCAATTCACAGTTTTAGGGGAAAAATCATAGATGATCTATTTTGTTGCCACTTGTCTTCTAGGGTACCAATGTAGCAGAATAAGATTATTGTTAGAAACAAGTTACAAACTTGGCCACAATCTGCAGTAACCTAATGGTGCAGAGGCCAGGAGGTTTTGCTGGTCAAACGCCACTGACTGCCAGAAATTCTGAATTTGCATAAATAGTCTTTCACAGAGTGAGATGGTGGCTGTGCTGATTTGTTTCTCAGGGCTCAGTGTCTCCTGAGTTTCGTTGATATGTTTTATACTCAGGTTGCATGGGATAGGAAAAGCATGCCTGTGGTTGGCATGCATTGATGAATAAGGCACTTCAGGATTGCCAGAATGGATATTTTCAGTAAAAACATCCACAGCTATGCCAAACATGTACCATGTACAAAAAATATTTGAAAAACTATTTTCTTTAGATTTCTGCATGTTTTATTGACAAGAAAAACCATATAGAGGCATATAAGCAAGGCCTAGAGAAGCCAATTTTGTCTTCAGAGTTCTGCAGGTTTTATTCTTGAAATGAAACCATAGTTCTGCCGCCACGGCATAGTGAAGCTGTTGCCTGCCACAGAAAACTTAATATCGCATGCATGGATGACAAATTACAGTGGGATTACTTTATTGATATCGACTACCAAGGAATCCCACAGTCTTTGAAAACCTGGAAACAGTTTAAAACCTGCCCAGATGAATACAATTCCTACATGCTACCAGTTGGTTCTCATCTACTGTGGATGCCTTGCTCAGCTGGTATGGTGCTATGTGCCTCACATTACCAGTTGAATGGTGTACTACAGTACTGAGGTTTTGCTCCGCTGGTATGACACTCTGCGCTTCATGCTGTGGGTTTTTTAACATTTTTTTTAAAAGTAAGAATGCGAGCTATGCTTTGTTCAGTCTGTTCCTGTGAATATTTGTGGGTTTAACTCTTTGAACCCATTGGTCCCGGCTAAATTGCGGCAGCCTGCCGACCATTGCGGCAGCACAGCTAGCTAAATTGTGGTAACTTTAAAATCTCCCCGACGCGTTCAACGGTATAAGGGAAGTAAAAACTTGGTATCATTGTAAAGCTCTATCATCGGTTGTCTCCCCTGCACTGTCTAAATGAGTTTCGGAAACAGTTTCGGCTTGCCAAACATGGTTTAAGTGTAGGTCTACTTCCGTCGTTCACATTTTGTGTGTGCGAAGAGTGACTATATTTGGGACCAAATAGTAAGTAGTATTTAATACTTTAAACTTAAAGTATTGTTTCCGTTGTGATGCAGAAGAATAGATCTTTCTAAATATGTTAAATACATTACTGGGAGTGTGGTAGTTTTTAATTGGCAGCTTTTTCAAGACGTGTAAATCTATACGGCCTCAACGGTTTCTTTTTTTGCGGGTCCCTGTGGGCTCAAAGAGTTAAAAAGGCTGATGCTGTCATGTTGTTTTTCTCTCTTGTGGACAGTTTGTGTGAGATTATGAGATATGAGGACAGGAAGGATGCTATACTGATTGGTCCACCCATAGGGCAAGCTTGTTCATGCAGTTTAGACAACACATTTGTGCCGTTTCTGCATTTGCTTGACAAATTCCTAATTAAGATCCAGCTTTGCAGTTAGGTGACCTCATTGTACATGGGGCTCAAATACATGTAATTATATGGGGTACATTTTTAATTCGTAGCAAAAGTTTTGGTAAATTGTATGATGGCAGTGTATTTGAAATTGTAGCAATGATTTTATAGGTAAATGGAACAGCAGCATCGCACAACTTTTATAGAATTAAAAAAAATATATTAATCAGTCGTCAGAAAGCAAGCTGATACCTTGTGTTCTTCAAATGATTTGGTTTAGTCAGAGTTGCCAGGTCTTCAACTTGGAGTAGAAGTTGTTACTCTCAGCCATGGTGTATGCCACTGTTACACTCAAGTGCCCAAATAATCAGCTTGGCAGTTCTTCTTTTAAACTGTCACTTGCTGGTCTCTGAGGTCCATTTTACAGACCCGTAGAAGTTGGTTTTTTATAAGTGATGGAAGTCAGCAATATATTTTCGCACCTTCATGTAAGGGGCATCATAGTTTGAGACATTCAGGACTAAATTTAGCTCAACCAGCCAGAGCAAGTTTGCAAGTTTCTTTACAACCATGTCACCACACAACTAATCAGAATTGAGTTTGCAAGTTAAATTTCTGATAAATGGCGTCCAAAGAAAATATTTACGGTGCACCTCCTCTGGCTTTAAAAAAAATCTTGGAGAAATATCATGAAGATTACAGCCAGTAATATCCACTGATCAAGAACTGAAGTCAGAGTGCAACATGCACAATGCATTGTGTGCTGGATGAACTTCAAGGTGTTGCACGTTGGGATGTTGACAGATGAAAAAATATCACAAAAACATGCACAATGCACTGTGTGCTGGATGAACTTCAAGGTGTTGCACGGTTGGATGTTGAAAGACATGAAAAAATATCACAAAAACAAGACAAGTATTGGTATACATTCAATTTCAAAATGCAAAAATGCACATTTATCTTAGTGTTGAATGACATAAAAGAGCGAAATTCTGCTTATGCATAAACATACATTCCCCTTTCGAATTTGGGATTGGTTGACATGTCTGTTTCGTGTGGGTTAGGAGTTTTCATGTCCTCTGTGGATGAAGGGTTGGCCATGCAACCATACCTATACTCTCAACTAACATTACTGAATAATTTTTGTCTCAGTGTACCTCGACGTTCTTGTGTCAGCATCATATCCTGTCATCTTTTTGCGTATCTGTTTGAATGGCATGAAATTTATGTAGACATTGGAGCGAAGAAGTGGAGTAGGTCATGTCTTGAGATCTACACTAACTGCCATGTCCAGGTAATCTGTTGACATTGACTCAGTTTGTTCGTCCAGCATGCACATAACCTCTAGCTCATCCGACAAAACTGGGAAAATACTGACATGCTTGGTTAGGCAAGTTGTCAGGTCAGCTTGACAAAATTTGTTCTGGGAAATGAAGCCAACACGGATGTCCAGCTGCTTGTATTCATCACCAGCAAACTGGTTAGTCACTCACAAAGCAGCCATCTCTTCTGCCCCATGCTGCACATCTTGTTCCCTGCAGTGTTCAGTCTTGACCGTGACAGAGCTTTTCTGCTGCTACTGTTCAAATCTGGCCCACGTTTGGGTTTTCCTTCTAGAAGTTCAGCTGCTGTCTGCGTGGTGGCTTTCCTTTTAGTGTTGCAGATCGTACAGCTGCATTGTCGCTCACATCTTGCCTGCATTCTTGCTGTCCTTTGTCCAGATTCTGTCTGCATGATGTAGCTCTTCTGATGTAGGTGCTGAAATCCTGCCTGCATGATGTAGCTCTTCTGATGTAGGTGCTGAAATCCTGTCTGCATGATGTAGCTCTTGATATAGGTGCTGAAATTCTGTCTGCATGATGTAGCTCTTCTGATGTAGGTGCTGAAATCCTGTCTGCGTGATGTAGCTCTTCTGATGTAGGTGCTGAAATCCTGCCTGCATGATGTAGCTCTTCTGATGTAGGTGCTGCAATCATGTCTGCATGATGTAGCTCTTGATATAGGTGCTGAAATTCTGTCTGCATGATGTAGCTCTTCTGATGTAGGTGCTGAAATCCTGCCTGCATGATGTAGCTCTTCTGATGTAGGTGCTGCGATCATGTCTGCATGATGTAGCTCTTGATATAGGTGCTGAAATTCTGTCTGCATGATGTAACTCTTGATATAGGTGCTGAAATCATGTCTGCGTGATGTAGCTCTTTTGATGTAGGTGCTGCAATCATGTCTGCACGATGTAGCTCTTGATATAGGTGCTGAAATCCTGTCTGCATGATGTAGCTCTTCTGATGTAGGTGCTGAAATCCTGTCTGCATGATGTAACTCTTGATATTGGTGCTGAAATTGTCTGCATGATGTAACTCTTGATATAGGTGCTGAAATCCTGTCTGCATGATGTAACTCTTTTGATGTAGGTGCTGCGATCATGTCTGCATTATGTAGCTCTTGATATAGGTGCTGAAATCCTGCCTGCATGATGTAGCTCTTCTGATGTAGGTGCTGAAATTCTGTCTGCATGATGTAGCTCTTGATATAGGTGCTGAAATCCTGTCTGCATGATGTAACTCTTTTGATATAGGTGCTGAAATTCTGTCTGCATGATGTAGCTCTTGATATAGGTGCTGAAATCCTGTCTGCATGATGTAACTCTTTTGATATAGGTGCTGAAATCATGTCTGCACGATGTAGTTCTTCTGATATAGGTGCTGAAATCATGTCTGCATGATGTAACTCTTTTGATATAGGTGCTGAAATCCTCTCTGCATGATGTAGTTTTTCTGATATAGGTGATGAAATCCTGTCTGCACGATGTAACTTTTGATATAGGTGATGAAATCCTGTCTGCACGATGTAACTCTTTTGATACGAGTGCTGAAATCCTGTCTGCATTGTGCAACTCTTTTGATATAGGCGCTGAAATCCTCTCTGCATGATGTAGTTTTTCTGATATAGGTGCTGAAATCCTGTTTGCACGATGTAACTCTTTTGATACAGGTTATGAAATCCTGTCTGCATGATGTAGTTTTTCTGATATAGGTGCTGAAATCCTCTCTGTAACTCTTTTGATACAAGTGTGGAAATCCTGTCTGCATTATGCAACTCTTTTGATATAGGTGCTGAAATCCTGTCTGCATGATGTAACTCTTCTGATATAGCTAGGGGCTGAAATCCTGCCTGAATTATCATTCTTACAGGTTGTCTTACCTACATTTTCTCTCCAGTGCTGAAGCTTGGCCAGCATTGAACAGTGCTCAGATAGTGACACAGTGTGCTCAGATTGTGACACACAGATTAGCTTGGATTGTGACACAGCTGTGCTCAGATTGTGACACACAGTTTAGCTTGGATTGTGACACAGCTGTGCTCAGATAGTGACACAGCTGTGCTCAGATAGTGACACATTTGTGCTCACCTGCTAGTGCTGAATGGCATACTGTGTAGAACAAAGTTGAGTGGCACTTTACTCATCGAATACCTATCCATAGCTACTCAGCAAGCAGTCCTGACCATCTTGGTGGTCTAGTGGTCTGCTTCTGAGATGGGAGGTTAGTGGTTTGCAGCCCGGCCGAGTCATACCTAAAACTTAACAACTAGCAGTCTAGCAGCTGCCCTGCCAGACGCCTGGCACTACAGGGAACAGTTCTAGGACTACTTGGCCCGGTGTCAGTATCGTGTGACTGGGTGGGACACCAGTCCCATGTGTGTCCTGATACACACCTAGTTTGCAGCGGGACATTAAACAACAAACAACCAATGACAAAGCAAGATTTCTTTTTTCCATCTGCAGTGTGCCCTACTTTTGCTAGACCTACTTCAATAAGATGCGCACATTTGACCCAGAAAAATACACACTGAAAGTCGTCCCCACTGCATGTAAACTACCCGTGCTCTGGTCAAATCATGATGACGGTTTAACTGCCTCACCATAAATATCTGCCGGTACTTCAACTTTATTACAACCAGCAAGAGGGACTTCACATAGCCACCACCAGTGCAGAAATCCCAACAAAAGATCGCTGCCTCCTCCCCCGAAATGCACTCCCCCTCCCCCACAGTCAGAAATCACCGCGAGGTGGAAGCACTCTCATTTCCCCAAACAATAACTGTCCTGTTGCCCTCGGAAGACACCAGTGGCACGAGGGAGCGAAGTAAGAAGTAAAGGCGACGTCAGTGACGTCACCCCCCACGGGCTGTGACGTCACTCAGCGCTATCAGCGTTTGTAGCCCACTTCCTCGCCTGCAGCAGCACGATGCCAGGCCGTGTCGCCAACGCTATTGATAGAGCCTGTGTCTCCCGCTGCTCCATCTCCGACTGTTGATCGTCTGACTTTCCATCGAGTCAGCTCAGCTCACGCCCGGACCGCTCGGATGTCACGGACGCACAATAGAAAAACGTCAGCTTAAAACATCTTTCCATTGTAAACGCCAGTCACGAAATGTCAAGCTATAAATAAAGTCAACCGCACTCATTCGGAATTCTACCATTTAAATTGAAAAAGAATTTTCACACGCTGCTTTATCCACGCTTCTAAGAAGACCAAACAGTAGCGTCTGCGTCATGACAATTCAAGGGTGTCTAGTCACTAAGAAAGGGAAGTTTCGAAAATCAAAATGTATATATTGCAACTTCTCAGGGTCCTTCCACGCTGGCTGCTTGCCATTTCCCTACTGAGATGACGTATGTTTGCTTATTTTTATCATCCTTGCAGTTGTGCTGCCGTGACAACATTTACCGAATCTAAACTAAAAATAAGCTGTAGAAATGTTTCTGAGTTTTATCGCAGTGGTTTTATGTTCGCGCTGCCAGAGGTGGAAATTCTGCCTCTTGACAAGTCAGCCTTTCGTTCCGCCTACTCATCTACTTTGTCTGTAGCAGGCGCTATAACAGAATCAGGAATAAAGGAGGCGTCGGTGGAACTGGAAGCACATCTGATCTGTTCACATCGGAGCTCAGTATGATACCAATGCACGGTACCACAGAGGGTACTCGGCTTTCTGCGGTGCCAGATGAAGAGCCATAGGACCTCACATTTGAAACGTGCTTTTACACCCTGATTCATTTGTGAAATAACCAAATCATTGTTCTGTGAAGTCAGGGAAACTTCCTGTTTGATGATAACCAGACGACTTAGATAAAGATGAATATTTCACCAGTGACCTCACACACACTTTGCTGGTGAACGTCATTATATGTCACGTGACTCTACGCCGGAAATTTGTGTCAAAATGGAGCTGAGCAAACCATGGAGACGTTTTCTCACTAGTCGCTCCATTCGCGACTTTTGATGCATTTGTTTTGATTTGAATTAATGATTTTATTGTGAAATATTTAGATTCGAAGGGATCTGTAAAATATTTCTTGTGCACATAGTAAACAAGTCGTCTTTTAGGATTTTAAGGTTGAAGATTGGTCTGTTGTACTGAGAGATCGACATCGGCTGTGAAAATGGCGACAATCCCTGATGCTTGTGTGAACACTTCTTCGAGTGATGGTGCTGTATCTCCAGAAACTCCTCATCGAGTATATACTCCTCCTACATCTCCAAAGCTTGCAGCTGTGGGACCGAGACATAAACTTATCACAGAGGGAGACATTCAAGTGTGTCGATTGAATCACACACGCACTATTGTCAGTAAGATCGTGAATTCAAAGTATTTGAGAAGGTGGGAGAGTCACAAAGTAGTTCTGGATCACAGTGAAATTCGTTCGACCACGGTAAGTAATCCTCATTTTAATGTACCTAGTGTTAAAAAGTAAGCAGTGTCTGTGTGCAGTTTATACTAATTTTTTTATTGTGGTGTTTGGACACGGTGAACGGAAGGTATGACGTGAGTTATGCTGCAGATCTGCAAAACCGACAACACTAGTATACTAGTAACAGATTTGGCCAATTTACTTCCCGATTTTATATTAAAACACATTTCCACAGAATTTCTCCACAGTTCGACGACACGGAATGGGCTTTGGTTTGTAGAACCCTGTTAGATTCTCTGCTCCCAAGTTGGTTGCTGTCGCAGATCCGTGTATCGCTATTACATGGATGGATTTATTGATTTTTTTTTTGAAACTGTGGGAAATAAATAGGTAATGTGGGTTTGCGTGCACACGAAAGTTCTTAAAATATCTCGGGTTTAGACAAACAGGAGATTTCAGGAATGCAAAAGTAATATAGGTCATCATGCCGTCTTCAAGTTATTGGATAGCATGTAGTCATACAGTGTTTACATTGAGTAGATACAGTCGAATCCGGTTAATCGGACCACATCGGGACGCGATGATTTTGGTCCTAATAACCGGCTGGTCCGATTAAACGAACATGCACTATATTACAATTAAGATTCTGTTCTTTAAGATTTGGTCCGAATAAGCGGCTGGTTCGATTATCCAGTGGTCCAATTAACCGGATTCGACTGTATTTCAGTTTAGGTCAACTTGTGTGCGGTTAATGCAGATGACACAAGATTATGATTGTAAGAAGTCATATAAACCCAGGCAGTGTAGTGAATGTACAGTACATTTTCATGTAATGTTGTATTAAAACTTAGGTTCTGTAGCATGTTAAACCACGACAGATGAATTGTGGTTTAATTTTTTTTAGAGGGCCAGACAAAGGCAAGATTCATAGTAAAAGCAAGCATGCCGAATGGTTTAGCACTAATTTACCCATCAGTTTGTTATATTGCTGCTGAAGAGGGCAGCAGGTTGGGCTTCATCCGAGAAACATCAGCTGCATGTCACGTTATAGGAAAAGTGCCCTCTTGAAATGGATTGTCTGAAGTGAACCACCAGTCCATTGCTGCCTTATCACTCCATCAGTCGTGAATGAGATACCTTCGTTGAGCGGCTGATTACCGTTTGAAAAAAGGCATCAGTCACTTGAGATTTCTGTAGATTATACCAGTAGTAGCTGCCTCTGACCATACAGCCGACTCCATTCATGTTGATTACTGTTTTAGGTTGTGCTGCACCAGATGACCTTAGGCCGTACTGGTTCTGAAATTGTAGCACGCAGCATTAGCTCTGGACTTACAAGAACAATAAGCATTATGATTATTCCAGTTCAGAATGTGTAATCTAGGACTGTGAGTATGACTGTGTGAGCATTCTTGTACATGGTGACAATACATATTTTTGTGCACATGAGGGTGGGTGGGTGAGATAACTGTCCAAAAACAGTATATTCTCAGTGAGTAGACCTGCACGTCATCTTGATGGGGAGCTGTGCTGCTGTGAAAAACATTCCATGTATTGAAGAACTGCCTAGTGTCTTTAATTTCCTAATTGGTCATATGCTGTCATATTGGTCACATGATCATTAATTGAATACATGTAACAGTTATGGAAAAACCATAATACTTCACATATGGTACATGATTACCCAGTCTATTGGCTTCCTTTCACTTTAAGGTTTTTTTTTTTTTTTTTTTTGCTCTTAATGCAGGCAGATGTTTCGCAGTAAAGTCAGCAACAATGTATGCTTGTGTATCAACAGTTATGTTCATCCCCTTTTCCACAGCAAGTACTTAGGAAGATTTATACAAGAATATCATTATTTCCTGGGGAGTCAATACAGGTAGTAGCTGGAATAAGGTAGAATGTTACATGTATTTTGCAATGACAAGTAGAAAAATATGTTTTGTAATGGCATTGGCAATGGTGCTTCAGAAAATTCAGGGTCTAGCTTAGTTATTTTACTTTTTAATAGTAGTTGTAACATCCTTATACATGGATTCATAATCAAAAATTTAAATTTCTTTGAAATATCAGACCCAACAAATAATACATATAGATAGCCACATTTATTGTAATGAAGATCTTGCGAGTGGTGGGCAGGAAGTGATGTGCGGCTGTCTCTGAACGTGTATAGCCAAAGGTCAAAAGGACTATACCGTATATGCTGAGGTTTACTAGTGTGGCTATCTACAAATAGGTTATAATAATAGTAATAATAGGTTATGAAATACTAAAATAGTAAAAAATATTTTGTGGTTGTATGAGGCAAAAAATAATAAATGTAGATTTTTAAAATATACAAGAAAAACAGGTGACTGCCGCTTGGAGGAAAAACCTTTCTTTAATTTAAAACAAGGGAACTGGACCAAGCTAAGACATGACAAAGACGAAGACAATCTACATGTTTCGGGGCACTACCCCTTCATCAGGACGACACAAAAACGACGATAAAACGACAACAACGAAAACAGAAGAAAAAAGGCTTAGCTTCAGTAGATGTGGCGCATGGGCCGGACAGCTGAAAAATGACTAAGGGACAGTGAGTAAGAAGGGTTAAAAAGAGGGGCAGCCAATCGCCAGGTGGGTAGGAAAGGGTAGGGAAGGGAGGGGGTGGAGAGAGCCAGTGTGGGAGAGAAGGAGGTGAGAGAAAAGTAAGAGAGAGAGAGAGAGAGGAGGAGGGGGTAAAGAGGAAAAAGAGGGAGGTGGAGGGTCAGTGTTTGAGGTTGAGACCAGTGGGTGCCATGGTACCAAAATGGGTAGTGAAGTAGGATTCCATATTCTTACGGTCAGTGGAATCGCCCTTCATTTTCCAGATACCACAGACCCTCATGTTGTTGGCTGTGTGTGGGGGTGTGCTGAAGTGACGTGCAACTG
>SMGT01015439.1:17039-31288 GCA_004794575.1 Lanistes nyassanus | reverse complement strand
ATGTTTTTGTCCTGATGTGGGGTACTGAGAGAATGCGATCGTCTGAAGAGGAACAGAGCTGTCTCAGTGGAGTGTAGATTGTAAGAAGTTCTGAAAAGTAGATGGGGCATGCACGGGTGAAGAAATTAAAACAGAGAGTAGACAACTTGTAGTCGATGCGAGCCTGAATGGGGAGCCAGTGCAGAGTGCGGAGGAGAGGTGTGGCATGGTCTGTTTGGCGCGCTTTCAGGACAAGGCGAGCGGCCGAGTTTTGAAGTTTCTGTAACTTCTGTAGCAGATACAGAGGACAGCCGGCTAGCAAGGAATTGCAGTAGTCGAATTTAGATACAACGTAGGCACATACAAAGGTGTTTGCAACCTGATCAGACAGTAGGTGACAGAAGCTGCTAATTTTTAAATGTGGTCACTCTAGCTACCTCCAAAAAAAGATTGATAGGTAGGATTTTCTTCGTTTTTACTTTTTGGTCTTCTTGGAAAGAAAGAGGAGGAGGATGGGGGAGGAGGGGAGAGATGGAGAGGAGAGAGGGTGGAAAGAGGGAGAGGAGGAGGACAGAGGAAAGAACGGGAGAGGGTGAGGGAGGGAAAGAAAGAGGAGGATGGGAGAGAAAAGGAGAGTGCAGGGGGGGGGAGAGGAAGATGGGAGAGGAAAGGAGAGTGGATGGGGGGAGAGGGAGGAGTATGAGGATGGGAGAGAGGAGAGAAATGTAGAAGGTGGTGGGGGGGGGGCAGAAAGGGAGGGGGAAGGAAGAAGAGAGAGAGGGGAGACGGAACACCGGGATTTTTTATTTTGCGTCACCAAAGAAGAAAACCCAGGGTGCTTGAAGAAACTGTGAGACGAAGACTCCAGTAGGAATATGGGCTTTTTAAATATTTTTTGGTTTTTACAACTTAATAGTTTGCATCTGTTTTGCGCTTGTGATTATTACGAATAAAATTATATCTTATCAAAATGCTTTTGACATCCAATTAGGATTAGAAATACAATTCTTTTAATTTCTTGCTTGCTACCATTGTCTCTTTTCCCTGCACTAGGAGATAATGGATAGGGAGGGTCATGACTCAAGTGATTTCTCCGCATATACATGTAAGTAGTACCGCCCTATTATGACCTTGAAAAATGCAACGAAAAAAGGTCTTACCTGAGTGGTCTTAGAGAACCAAGCCAAACTGAAAAATCAAGCAGTGTTTAGGAACACTATGAACACTGTTATCTACACAACACAGTTCTATTGTCTGTACCACAGCCAGCATTTAATCACAGATGGAACAATCGAGCAATGTTTATGAACTCTGTGAACACTGTTAACTGTAAACACAATTTTATTATCTGTACCACAGCCAACATTTAATCACACAGAACAGTTGAGCAATGTGTATGAACTCTATGAATGCTGTAAACTACACAACACAATTTTATTTATACCACAGCTACACAAAAATCTACATAAAAGTAAATATTCAATGAAAGTGAGTTGATATTCTTCACAAATGTTTGGGAGTCTTTTCATCCAGTCCGCAGTATCACTCTTGCTGACATTCTCCCTCTCACCACCCAGCACTGCCACGTGTAGGTTGTATCCAGTAGCCCAACCCCTTAACCAACCATTCAGTGCCATAAGTCCTCACAGCCATATTCCATAGTTGTACACGATGCTTTTTCTTGAATCAGCTTTCTAGTCCATCATCATTAAAGTTTGCCGCACTTTTGCCAGTATAGTTTCCCATTTTCTCCACTTTCCAACCTCTGGACGATCGCTTCCATCTTCATTATTGAATTGGAGTTTTCCGTACTCCGAGTGGAGATGGCCATTGCTGTTTGTCTTCTCTTACCCCTCTTCACTGCATGGAAACGCATTTCAAAAGTTAACTGCTTTCTTGTTCGTGTAGATGCAGTTGCTATTATTGTGGACTCTATTTGTGGAACAAACTGACGATGTTACTGTACTTTCCAAATGTGGATGCCTGGACCAAAACTGACAGACATGGTCTGGTATGACAACATAAACTGTGTGTAGCTCCAGGCTGTCGGACACTACAGCTGTGCCTTTTCAGTTGGCTGTTGGACAACTCTACAGCAGTGCCTTGTCAGTCAAGGGGTGCATGGTGCCCTCTCTACTTTCATGTGACGGGCTGTTGATTCACCCCCCCCCCCCCCACGCCTATCCTTCTCCCCACTGGCCTACATTAATCCAGATTTGCTAGAGGGAGCCACCCAATCAGGATTGTGCACACATATTGCTTGCCTACATTCGCTCCGGTTGCAACTCATCGTCAAAATGAAGGTCATAAGTTGGAACTGAGGAAAAGTCGCATCTGTGCCATAAGCCCTATAACAGAATATGTTCTGTTTAAAAAATGTGGTTGTAATGGAGGAGAAGTCGTAACAGCGAATATCTAATTGAGGGGTACTACCAGGACAGCATGAGAGATTGTGAGGGACCAGAACAGCATGAGAGATTGCTGTAAAAATTAAGTAAAATTACATTTACCCCCCCCCCCCAAATGTTTCTAACAGGTTGATGCCACGCTGGCTGTCTGCACCAGCCTTAAGTTAAAATCTTTATTTAGAGAAGGTTAAAGCCTTAAGGTAGAGTATAGGATCAGTGAACATCACTTGATCAGGGATTTTTTCATAGACAAACGCATGATTCGTGCTGGTGCAGCAGGGATTGACTAGAACGGCTCAGACCCAGAGAGCTAGTAATAAACTAAATACTGTCTGTGGTCAGCAGTGCAGGAGTTTTGATTACCTGCCCAGTTGACCAAGTTCATATTTGCATGTGTTCAAATGAAGTTTTTTTAAGGAGCTGCAGGTTTTCTGTTGGCAAATAAACTTTATAGTAATCTGCCTGACATAGTAAGTGGGGAAAATGACTTTTAGCTTCAAAGTCTAAACAAAGGTGCAAACAACAAAAACTTGGCGCGGGGGATAGAAAAAACATTTTCAAAGAGAATGTATTCTCTGTAAAACCACAACAGAAACACAAATTGATACACGGGCAAAGAGTAGTCAAATGTCGTGCATTTGGGTGCAATGATTGCAACAAATATTAGGTTGACATGAGGTGCATGGTCTGTTGAGTGTAGCCCTTGATAATGACGTGCATGGCACAAAAAATGTGTCCCTTCTGGCGGGCTCAAGTCGGAAAGTGGTTTTCGCTGGTGCAGTGTGAACAAAAGCAGCAAGACTAGAACTTTCTTTGCAAACAGAGACCACCACCCACTAGCAATTAAAACCTATGGTCTTACGCTCCGAGACAGACCACTGTCAGCAGCAGAAAAATGCCAAGACTGAACACTGCTGATCCATTGGAAGACTGGAAGACTTGCACATGCACTGGGTCTGGCACTTTCCACAATCTATTGTTTGTGGGCTTGCTTTCAAGCCACTGGCAGCACTCCGGATGGAGTCAGAAGCAGACGACCTCATGTCACGATAGTGGGACAGGACAAGTAGATCTACTGCAACCAACTGCACCAAATATCCCTTCCTGCCAGAGAGACGGTCCGATGAAAGCTGGTTTTGCATTGGCCAACCTGATGGCTGCATCAGAAGCGGAACAAGAAGTACGCCAAAAACAGCATTTAGCAGGCCCCAGCATCATGATTTGGGGTGGCCTCAACCGACTCGTGGGTCCCGTCATCTTCCAGAACATTGGCCCTGGATGAGGAAATGGCTTGACAGCACACAGCTATGTGGACCAGGTGGTGAGGCCTACGTTATGCCACACTTCCAGCAGCATGGCAACCTTGCCTTTCAGCATGACAATGCCCTCCCACACATGGCAAGGCTCACCATGGCCTTCTCGTAGCAGAACAAAGCACAGGTGATGTCTTGGCCCTCCATTATTCCACTGTACCGATTTTCTCAAAAATTGATCAATTCAAACCCTTTTGAATGAAAGGAAAAAATTCAAATAAAATCAGCAACTTCTTCAGTTTGTGTTTCTTTTGGGTTTTCAGTCTATATGCAAGAACTAAGAAACAGACCTTGGCTGAAAGAACAAACATTTCTTGATCACGCAGAGGCTGATGAAGTACTGAACAAAAATATAAAGTAGATTAGTAGCTACTAACTTGCCCAGCCTGGCAAAATATTCTACCCCGATATCCCATGGTCAGTAGAAATGTTGCTAGGCCATTAAAAATGAGAAATCACTAATACTGCAGTGAGAATTCTACTGTTCATTTTTTTGCATGATTTACTGACAGTTTCATTATTTTCAGGTTTGTAAATGAACGTTTTACTGTATTTACTTACTTTTGTCTGTAGTCTTAAACATGTTTCCAAGAGAGTCCCTAATATAAAAAAATTCGACGACCTGGGCTCGTGGAAAATTCAGTAGACCAGTAAAAATTTTAGAACTTCCTTATCCCAGCATACTTCAGCTGAGATGTAATAGTGTCTAAATAAATGCTGTGCTAGTTTGGGGGTGGGGGTGTCTCTTTCCTTTCTGTTTGTGGTCATAACTTGATCATTACAGAATGTACCATAAAATGATTTCTGGAAAATTCGTAAAGATGCCAGTACAGGGTATCTAAATATCTATCACTCTTCACTTGATGATGCTTCTGTTTCAGCCTGTAGGCTTCATGGAGACAGCAGTTCCATATTCTAGCATAGAAGATGTACACATTGTTTCACGATGGGATGCAGGCCAGAAATTTTGCATCCGAATCACAATTCAGGATGGATCCTTGCTTTTGCAGGTATGTGTGTGTGTGCATTTCTGTCTTATTTAAAGTGGTTGGTTGGATGGTAGGATATTAATAGTGTTAGTAGTATTAGTGCTACACGCAGTAGGATGGCAGACTGCACACTGGGTGTTGGAATCTTGTCATTCCTTTTAGAAAATAATGCTCATTTCAGAAACTTGGAGCTACCCTTGTTTGCCACAATGCACCATCACACTTGCTAGCTGCTGCAGTAATTAAGTTTTGCCTATAAAAACCATACTATTTTTTTTAGTTCTGTGGCAAACCATATAGGTTCATGACCTTGCATGATTTTGAGTAAGCAGCTGGGGGCTGTACCACTACAACAAACTACAAAGCCATGACCAAGACAAGATTGTTTAATCGCCAAGTGACAAAGTAAAGCATTGCACAAGGAAAGCAGTGTGATGTTGGCAAGCATTCATAAAAGTAGCCATGCACTCATTGAACTACCATGTAGTCAGTAGCCATAATCACATCTCTCTGCATAGACCAGCACAGATATTCCTACCATTTCAAGTGTCCTAATATTTTATATTTTGTTCGTGAAGACAGTTTAACATTAGTGGGAGTAAGGAAAATATAAAGAAGTCTCGGTTATTCTTCAAAAAGTGTTGACTTGTGTATTCTGTTATGGGTCTGTATTATGTGTTTCTCAGTTTTTAGATTGCACAAATTTTTGTTTGAGGATCCATCTTTTTGTGGGGTGGGTGGGGGACTATCTAGCAACATTGATAATTAGCAATATCAGTTCTTTTCCAGTCAGCAATATTCAGTTTTATCCACCACTAAACAAGAAAAACTGTTTCCTGTTGGTGTTTAAAAGAAAAATGTTGAGCAAAGCTGTAAGCCACAAACATGATTAAGGAAAGAAAGCTAAACATTACACAACTGAAAGGGTTTTGCTAGGTAGAAAATCATGACAAGTCTAAATCAGTAGCAGATTACTGGCTTAGACTGCAGTCCAACTCCAACTAACGCAAGCGCTGATTACACAAGAAATTGATTAATCCAGCTCCTGTCTGGGTTTTCCAAACTGGCATGCTTGTATCTGGTCTGACTTGCTCATAATGAGAATTTGTTATGAGCAGTTTTTGTCCTTTTCCTCTAAAAGGATGTATAATATGAGGGCGTATAGAGAGAGCAACAGATAGTCGATAGTGTACCTTGTGAGCCTCTTGTCACTGTTGTCTGTTGTCTGACACAGTACAGTATGAGGGCATAGAGAGAGAGCAACAGATAGTCGATAGTGTACTCAGGTATGGGAATTGTCCATGGATCCGCAGTTTTCAGCTGGGGGAAAAAAGCCTGTCCCTCAAATAAAAATGCTCTCTGCCCCCCCCCCTCCCAAAAAAAAAAATCCGCCTAAAACTAATTCTGGGGGTAAAAAATTCACTGCACCAGGCCCAACTGAAAGTCACATTATTATTTGCACAGTAATAATTCTACTCCAGAGAGAATCGTTTGGTAGCTGTTCTAATCTTGCAGACAAAACAGGGCATCTGTAGAAGAAGTAGCAAACTGAACACCCACATGCAGCAGATTCTGTGACTGTCATGTTTAGTTGCAGACATTTCCACAGAAGGGTGTCGGCTGTCTTGTAGATTGTATGGTAGAAGACCGTCAGGTGCAGTTGTATTTGTTAGCACTTCCACAAAAGATAAGGATGTAGGGTGTGTTGTAGGTAATGTATGGTATAAGACTACCTTCAGTTACTTTTATACATGTTCACAAAAGATGAAGATGTTGGGTATATTATAGACACACTGTTGTGTAGCAAAAGAGTTAAACCTTCTCATCTTTACTGACAATAATTGAAAAGGTGGACCTTACAGAAGGCCAGGGTGCCAGATGTGTAAAATAGTGCCGTAACGAGTTGTATAAAAACACACCTGGATGCTGCATTGCAGTATGTAAGACCAGACAGACATCTTTGAAAAGTATACAGCTGTGGCTTAGAGCTGTGGGACCTGAGAAATCTGAAATATATATATAAGACTGGACAGACATCTTTGTAAGGTATGTAGATGTGGTGCAAAGGTATGGGACATGAGAAAACGATATTTAAGACCGGACATGTATCTTTGTAAGGTATACAGATGTGGTGCAAAACTATGGGACTTGGGAAAAGCAGCAGATACGTTAAAACTGGCAGACGTGGCAGTGGTGTAGACTTATGGAGCTTGAGAAAACTGGCAGACGTGGCAGTGGTGTAGACTTATGGAGCTTGAGAAAACTGGCAGACGTGGCAGATGCAGAAAGAAATAGATAAGCAGTAGTTGCTGTCTTATGGCATTTGTATGACTGTTGCTGATGATTTTTCTCCTGCAGGCCAACAATGCTTATTTGCGGGACCAGTGGATGTACTCAATTCAGTGGAAGGTAAGTGATTTGTTGGGATAATGCTGCGACATTTTCACTGTTTTCCTTAAAGTTGTCATTGCATTGCAGAACTCCAACAAAGGTACTGGCAGCGCTATATATAGCCGTATGCAGACGCATGTGACCAAGGGAGCTTACCGTACCCAAACACGTAGCAAAGAGAGGGCCAAAAGAAAGGAACTTGGCAGATCCTCAAAAAAGTTATCTTATCTTATCTGGAGTTATCTTACGATAATTTAAGCGCTGGTCCTCATTTGTTCTTTATTGCAGAACTCTTTTACGAAGTCCGCGTCGCCCACCTCCTTTATCTTACTCTTAGACTTCAAGGTTCCCCAAGTTTTCAAATGAATGTGTCATGATGACAACCTTGTCAAAATTTCATTTCATCACTTTTCAGTTCTAAGGGGTCGCTTATGAAGTCAGTGAAAGAGCTTAAAACATAAGTAAAAAGTCTGCATCACACATATGCACAGGTTTTAATTTTGTGTGTCATTTATTGATTTTTGTGCATAAATGATGCATTTAGCATGCATCATCGGGAACCCTGGACTTGTTCCATATTTTGTGTAGCTGCCACTGGATTGCAGCACTGCATTACAATCATATGGCCATCATAAGATGGTATGCTGCTGTCAGTGGACTGCAGTACTGCATTATAATCACACTGTCTTCTGGCGCGGGCAAATTGAAGGAGGGAGAATGCAGTGAAGGGTTTCTTTACTGAAAGGAGACTTGGGGAAGGGAGCATAAAGATCATTTAGTACAGACGCTGTTTCAATCCTTTTCAAAGGAAGTATATAATATTGTATATGTTATATTAAACTGAATGTGTGTGTGTGTGTGTTATAAATCCACATGCCTGAGCCAAATTTGGCACTCGGGTTCCTTTTCACCTGTAGATGGTCATAGGCCATATAAATATATATATATGCCATATTTCAACCATGTACCTAGATGTTTATATAAATGAAATGGTAAATATGATGAGGCCCTTAACACTTGTAGATGGCCATCAGTGTACTTGGGAGATCACCAAAGTTCCCTTTTCTACAAAGAGTACTTTCCCTTTCCTTGCTTGACAGCCAAAACCTAAAAGTCATCATTGTGTGTTGTTAATCAAATGGCAGCCTCCATACCTGGACTGTGTTTCTGGGTGAGTGGGGGCTATGTTTCTGTGGAAGAGGGTTGATTGTGTTTCCGGGGAGGAGGGGTAGGGTGGGGGTTGGGGAATGGTAGGGGTTGAGGGTGGGGTTAGGGAAGGGGTAGGGGTTGGGGGTAGTAAAGGGGTAGGGGTGGGCTGGGTAAGACTTAAGATTATGACATCTCTGCGTTGATTGGCTAAACAGAATTGTGACTTTTTCATGCTCTTTATTCAAAGAAAAAAAGACCCTGGCAGTGCGGGATCCCCTGGCTAGTCCTGTATAAAGATGACCTTCAGAAGTGAGGTTACAGGCATACAGAAATTGTGTCTGGAGCTTTGTGCAAAGCCTTCAGTAACTGTTGCTGAGAACAACGGATTGTAAGCATAGGGATACATGTGTGTACTTTGCTTTGATATGCAGAGCATTGATTACATGACAGGATTACCTTCCATGTTGGCTGATGGATATGTGTGTTGTATGTTTCATCCAGAAACACATGTACCGCTATGAAAAACTGCTGAAAAGTGCTCGCAGACCAGAGGTTTTGGTGAAGGAGATGAAGGTAAGGGTTCTTGGACACAAGCGGTGCATGTTGCGTGTTGCTGTTCGGTAGCCCACACAGTGAGAAAGCCATGGGTGTGTGCGTGTGTGTGTGGGGGGGGGATGGTTCTAATAACAGCGCTATATGTTGTGCTTATTTATAGTCTCCAACTACCCTCCTCTCAGATTTTCTCTTTGCTGAAGAGCTTCGGTGGTTCACAGATGCACATTTCCTTTGAAGGAGCTATGCATTGCACTGTAATGACCAATGTGCAGTGATGAAGGATAGAATTTGACCTAAAAAAAAATATTATTGATCCTTGGAGACTGACAGCAGGGTGCCTATAGCCTGCAAAAAACAGGTCCCAAGGTTGGTTCTCTGAGTCGGAAATTGTGAGGTTCTCTTGACAAGAAATGAGGGTCCCTATGTTTTTAAGTGATATAGTTTATGAGTAATTTTGTCATTTACATTTGGTAAACATTACTTGGAACAGTGTGGTTTAGATGAATATCGTGAAATGTGCTGTTTGTTTCATGGTAAATGGTGAAACATGCAGGGCTATTGCTCACTGTTACAGCATCCTATTGCATCCTTACTAAGGCTGTTTCACGCGAGAGTTAGAGTCACATTGCAAGACCTTATAACAGTATGAGTCTGTATCCCTTTTTCTACCTCGTGGTACTTTGCAAGGTTGTGTGTGCTGCTGGACTTTTCTCTGTTCATTTCAGTTGTTTAGAAAACTTCGCCATCTGCTGATGGGCTCTGATTGTAAATCCAACAATTATTTAGAGTGTAAATCCTGCTGGCTTTAAATCTGATTGTTGCAGAGCAGGTTGGTTCTGTTTAGGAGACCTCTACTATGCAGCTGTATAATAGGCATGTTACACAATAAACCTTTGCACTGTTTTGCACAGAAAGAAGACATCGGTGTAAATCATGTAAAAGAAATTGGAAACTTTCTGTCTCATTTATAAGCATAATGGACAAGATGTAAACAGACTTTTAGACTTTTCTCTCACTGTTGTAAATTAATTTTTGTATGATCTGAATTTAATTGTTGAGGATCAACCTGTGTTTTATTTTTATTGCTCAAAATTTCACAGGCTTGAGAGACAGTGCTGAGGTATCTGTCCCCTAACAGAAGTTCTATTAAGTTCAGTAGCTCCTGGTCCCTGACAGGCAGGGTAGGTGGAGTGCTGTGTAATCGTAGCGATTATCACTGTACCAACGCCGTTAGTGATGTGTTTGCGTCATTGCTTGCTGGGAAAATGCTAGAAGCATGACCCGTCTCACGATTGTCTTTGTCAGCCTAAGAAAAACGATTTGGCATCTCTCAGGGAAATGTTTGGGTGTGGTTATGTGTTGTGCACCCCATTTCTTTGATGTAATATCTCGTTCATGAGGAAGCGTCAGACAATTTATTGAATTTGACTGGAGGTGAGCAGCCAGGAATAGAAAAGGTGAAAACAGCTTGATCAATAGAACACGCACACGCAGAGTTAATCTAGCTGTTCTTCCCTTCTTACAGCTGTACAGAAGGCAGGGTTGGAAGGTTAGATGCTTGATCAATAGAACACGCACACGCAGAGTTAATTTAGCTGTTCTTCCCTTCTTACAGCTGTACAGAAGGCAGGGTTGGAAGGTTAGATGCTGGGTTGGCTTCTGATGCGGCATGCTCAAAGGGTGAAAGTGAGATATGAAGTAACAAGTAAAGGGGAGGGAAATTGAGGCATGAAGTGAAAAGTAATGAACGAAATAGCCAAGAGAAAGGGAATGAACTTGAGAAGTTACATGAGGACTAAAGGGTTTAACAGAAAGGGAAGGGCTAGAGCGATCTGCTTCCGTGGGTTGTGAGCATTTGACATTGTCCACCATAATACTTCCTAGCGTTTGGACTTGGGATGTTGGAAACAATTGGCTGAATGAGACCGCTTTTATTGGCACTTAGTAAAATCTGTACATTTGCAGTCAAAATGTTGTCCAGCTGGGTATAATATGATAACCCTTGCATTCACTCATTCTCATCTCAGTCCCATAACCTTGGGTGGGGGGGGGGATGCAAAATGCAACTTCCAACAGTTTCTGCCATCCTAGTCTGACTTCTGCTATTGGCATCAGAGCTGGGGTGAAGTGATGTCCATTCCTTGAAGGTGTCAAGCCAGCTTTTCCTCTACCTTCCTGTCCCCCTCCTCCCAGTGTGTCTGTACCAGAGCTGGGGTGAAGTGATGTCCATTCCTTGAAGGTGTCAAGCCAGCTTTTCCTCTACCTTCCTGTCCTCCTCCCTCCTCCATGGGTTCCTTGCAAGACAGCCTTGGCAAGTGTGTTAGGACTGTTACGTGGCCGAACCAATGCAGGTCCCTTTTCTTGATGGTGGCGAGGAAAGGCTCCTGGGGACCAGCCATCTGTCAACTTTGTTGTGGATATAGATGTTTATGTTACATCTAGGAGATTCTGAGGAGCTTGCAGAAGCATTTGATCTCAAAAGCCTGAATCTTCTTTTGTAACTCAGTTTTCACAGCCGTACAGCAGGACAGAGAGGACTAGGGCTTTGTGGAGCTTGATCTTGGTGGGGAAACTGATGTTGGTGTTCCTCCATAATTTGATGAGATCTGACACCACTGCTGTGGCAAGGGCTTGTCTGATCTAGACTTCTGTGATCAGTCGTCCATCTCTGTTGTCCATCGCTGTTGACCATCACTTTACTTTTCTCAGAGCCCACCTCCATTCCACGAAGCCTCTGCTCGTTCCCCAAGCCTGTCAGAGCCCATTGTTTGTGGCTGCTGCCACTCAGAAGGTCAGTGCCATCAGCACAGGTTGGAGATAACTCTTCCTTCTGCCTAGATGGAGCAGGTGTGTTCATAGAAAGTCTCATGCATTATATTTTCAAGAAAGAAGTGAAAGAGAACTGGTGACAGCAAGCAACTTTGTCGGACCCCTTTGTGGGCGGGAAGAAGTTGGTTGGCTGGTTGTTCAGTTGTTTTAAAGTTACAGCACTGCTAGAGCCTTCAGTGACTTTCCCTAGGACTTTTCTGATGTTATACAATTGCGGGATGTGCCAGAGACCCGTGTTCCTTACTCTGTTAAATGCCTTCTTAAAGTTGACAAAGTTGTGGAACATGTCTTTCTGATGCTCTAGATGTTTTCAATAAAGACTTGGCAGTTGAAGTTTTGTTCCACTGTGCTCCTTCCCAGTCTGAAGCCAAGTTGTTTCTTGGTACATGTACTTCTGTCTGGGTTTCCAGTCTGCTGACAGTGATTTGTAGCATGACTTTGCTGGGGTGTCTGGTGAGGTTTATTGTCTTGTAGTTCTGGCATTTGCAGCAGTTGCCCTTCTTGGGGAGGGGCATTATCAGGGATTGTGGCCATGCTGTTGCCCAGTTTTTGGACTCCCAGAGTTTCTGGCACTGTCTGGTCAGCACCCTCACCATTTCTTCCCTCCATGTTGGATTTGTTCTACTGAGATGTGGCCTTTGCTTTCCTTTGACTCCCTTTGAGCAGATTGTCTTCTTTACCGTCTTTGATTACAGGCAGTGTGTCTGGTTAGTTCTGGTCTACGTTGATGTCCAGCAGGCTAGACTCAGGCTTAATCTGGAGGTTGTGCAGCTCCATGCAGTATTCGGTCCGTCTGTTTAGGATGTCTGATCTTTCTGTCGGCAGCTCTTCTTCCCTGTTCTGAGTCACACTGGGCCTGTTTTTGCTTTGGTCTGGTGAGCTTCCTTAGGATATCAAATGCAAGTCTGCTGTCACATGTCTTCATTCCAAACTCTGTGGCTTTATCCTTCTTGGGGGCTTTGCTGACCTGATCTTGGTGCACACATCTGATTGATGACCTTGGGTTTGGCTTCAATCCTGACGGTGATGAACCTGTTAGACACCAGCATGCAACCAATACACCCTGCTGGACACTGGCATGCACTCACTGATAACAGGCTGTTGGACACTGGCCTACAGCTGATAACACAGCCTTCTGGGCACCGACATGAAGCTGATAACAGGCTGTTGGACACTGGCCTACAGCTAATAACACAGCCTTCTGGGCACTGACATGAAGCTGATAACAGCTTGTTGGACACTGGCCTGCAACTGATAACACTGCCTGCTGGGCAGCGACATGAAGCTGATAACATCCTGTTGGACACTGGCCTACAGCTGATAACAAAGCCTTCTGGGCACTGGCATGAAGCTGATACAGCCTGCTAGACACTGGCCTACAGCTGATACATTTAAGCAACGACTTGTGGGAATTCCCAATTCTTCCCATAGATTTGTTAAAGGGAAACTGATTTTAATATGCAGCTTAGGCATTGCTGTTAGCCCACTGATGCTGGATTTTAACTAACTTCGAGAAGACAGAAAAGATTAAGGTAATAAAGATTTTGTCCCGCATAAGTTTACATTTAAAAATCAGTTTATTTCTTGTCTGTAGTTCTTGTGGTTATTTCTTGGGACTTTTAAACACGCAGCCATGTATGTCCTTCAAATGAATGACCATAGTCGTTCAATATGGCCAGCAGCAGTTGAGTTAGACAACTACATCATTAACTGGGGTGGTCATTAATTGAGGTACAACTGTACTGCATTTGGGCCTGTTTAAGTTTCATACATCAAATTCTGGTTAGTACAATAATACTATAGCAAATTAAAATTTGGCCTAGACAATGTGTCTTAACTGGACGAACATAAAACATTGTATAAAATGCATCTTATATGGGCAAAATGAACAGCATTTAATAATGCATATTATGTAAGATGGTTGAGTGGTGTTTCAAAATGCCTCTTGTGTAAGCTAAATGAGCAGTGTTTAAAAATACATTTTATGTGAGCAAAATGAGTGTTTCAAAATTCATATTGTATAAGCAACATTAGCAGGGATGCTACTTCTGTCATGATCAGTGGTGACCGGACCACAGAATCTATGGCCAATCTAAATATAGTTTGGAATGTGGGCTTACTAGACTGGGTTAGAGTTAGAGTTTAGGGAGGTCTATGGGAAATCAACAATTTACTGGTGTAGAGTTAGATGTTATTTTTATCTGTGGCCAGTCTAAACATTTATGAATCTGGGCTTACTATACTGGGTTAGAGTGAGACTCCATGTAGGTCTGTAGCAAGTGTACAGTTTGGGATGTGGGTTTATTATACTGGGTTAGAGTGAGACTCCATGTAGGTCTGTAGCAAGTGTACAGTTTGGTATGTGGGTTTATTATACTGGGTTAGAGTGAGACTCCATGTAGGTCTGTAGCAAGTGTACAGTTTGGGATGTGGGTTTATTATACTGGGTTAGAGTGAGACTTCATGTAGGTCTGTAGCAAGTGTACAGTTTGGGATGTGGGTTTATTATACTGGGTTAGAGTGAGACTCCATGTAGGTCTGTAGCAAGTTTACAGTTTGGGATGTGGGTTTATTATACTGGGTTAGAGTGAGACTTCATGTAGGTCTGTAGCAAGCGTACAGTTTGGGATGTGGGT
>SMGT01015439.1:6313-16915 GCA_004794575.1 Lanistes nyassanus | reverse complement strand
TTTATTATACTGGGTTAGAGTGAGACTTCATGTAGGTCTGTAGCAAGTGTACAGTTTGGGATGTGGGTTTATTATACTGGGTTAGAATTAGATTTAATTTGTCTGAATATATTGCAGAAGTTCGGTTTAGAGATTTTTTAAATTTTGATTTCAGCATTGGGAAGGTTAACTCTTTGCACTCACACGACATAGATCTTTGGATGGCAGATCTTGGCATCTTCAAAAAAATACTGCTAATGCATTAAGACACTTGCAGTACTATACTTTATTTGGAAAGATCAATTCTTGGAGTTTAAAATTCTTAAAGAATTTTTGTTGGGAAAGTTTAAATATCACTTACCATTCAGCAAGCTGAATAAAACTTTTTAACAATCTTTTAAACAGGGGATACAACCGATGATAGAGCTTTCCAATGGTTTCGGGATTAATTACCTTACACTGTCAAGTGTGTTTTCTGCAGGATATTTAGAAACCTTTAAAATATATGTTTTGACGCACTTTGAAGGGTAATTGCTACAAATTATCACTCCAACAGGAAGTACTTGAAATGCTCAACATAACCGTATGCAGATGCATGTGACCAAGGGAGCTTACCGTACCCAAACATAGCAAAGAGAGGGTCGAAAGAAAGGGACCCGGCAGATCCTCAAAAAAAGATTTGCCATCCCTTTCTTTATAACGGGGCTAGTCTTCACACAGCTAACCCTCGGTACACAACGTTTGCATACAGAGGATCCCTAATAAATGTAATCAGCCCGCTCACTAAGCGAGTGCAAACCACTAGGATCCAAGACAAACACAACATAGGACAATTACACGGTTACGTTGAGCGTTGCAAATACTTCCTGTTGGAGTGATAATTTGATAATTTAAGCGCTCGGTTCTCATTTGTTGTTTATTAGGTAATTGCTACCCTCACAACGTAAGTTTCGATGTGAGTGCAAAGAGTTAAAGTAGATGGCAAACACATTCTTTTTAGGCTTTGATGAAAATGAGGTTGGGAGCCAACTGTCAGGTGCGACAGTCACTGGGCTCTGTCATCAGCACCACCTACAGCACCAGAGGGAATAGGGAATGTTCTGCCCAGGTCATGGTTTCTGCTAACTTGCTGGCGTTTTCCCCAGTTCAGCTTGCCTTGCTTTAGTTCTTGGAGGCACCATGGTACCAAGTCTGGCCTCTCTCTTGTCCTTGTGTGGTGGGTAGTTGGGCTCCACTGCAGTACCTGCCTAGTGCTGCTGAAGTCTTCTCCTGTGTGCCCTGCCCAGCTCCTTTTCCTTATTTGGATCTCCACTGACGACTGTTTTGTTTATGACAAGATTTTCTTTGGAGTGGTTTAGTATCAAATTATTTAATGCCAGGTACAGTCAGGCATTTACTGGGAAAGGTCTGGATTTTGCTGGAGCTAGAAAATACTTACTGATCATGTCTGGAAGCCATACAGGGGATAGACTTTGCCAGGAAGTGGAACATAGAGCTGTGTAAGTGACTATAAATGCTGCCTTTTGTCTGTCTGTTACAGAACATGATTGATGTGTCCTTGACTACACCTATACAAGACTCGTCAGTCTACCAGTTTCCACTGGATTTAGTGTCGGAGCTTTTACAGCAGGTAACATGCATTTGCTTGCTTTTGCCTAGAAATACATACATATTTGCATATGTATATGTGGGGTTGCATGTGTGCATGTATACATGTTCCCAACCCCATGCCAATCTGTGTCTAGAATGATTCTAGTGACAATATTGACAATCATTATATTTCATTTAATTTGTCTTTTCTGCATCGTTATGGATATATGCAGATATGCTGATTCAGATAAATCACCCAAAGCAGATATTTCTAGCAAATGCCCACCATTGACACATATAGTTAGTCAGATCCTCACTGCCCACCATTGACACATATCACTCAGGCTCTCACTGCCCACCATTGACACATTTGCCAATCAGATCCTCACTACCCACCATTGACACATTTTGTTAGATCACTATCCTACACATCTAACCAGTGTGTTGACATCTGGCACATCTTACAGCGTGTGTTGGCAGTATCCTAATGCCATTCACCATATTTGGCCAATTCTTGTTGACATATATTTTGACTGAGGTGTGTTGACAGTATCCTACTGACGAGTGTTGTTGGCAGTCCAGTGAAATCTCTCTGCAGTGGACCCTTACTGGCTGACACCTTACTGATGCAGACGCTTTACCGTGACACTGATTGATTTTAACACAAACCCATCTTAAACAGGTGGCTTCAGTGTCTAATGTGAATAGTGGTCAGCAATTTTTGGTCCTGATTGCAATTTCTACCTGTCCATAGCAAACACAGTTAATCTGCAAGAAGTTTTATTGGAATTGGACATAGTCTGCTGCACAGATATTTTTGTTTCCCTGGCCACCTTACAAGGATGCAAAACAAGAGGTTTTTTGTCACCCTGTAAAGGGAAGTGAAGACACTTTTCTTCCTTGTATGTTTGTGGTGATCCCCAATAATCCCATCACAGAAAAGAAACCATTTCATTGTTGAAGAAGGAGTCATTGTGTTGGTGGTGGTTCATGTGGACAAGTGGCTCTTGACCCCAACTGTAGACAGATTGCATGTTTGAAAACAATGTAAAGCCATAATGTGAGAATGGAAGTCGACCAACATAGAAGATCGTTAAAAGAAGGAAGAACCACAAGGATGTCAAGTTTTTGTGGCCTGAAGCCAGAGCGAAGAATTTGCCTGTCAGTGGTTGCAGGATCCAGAGAAACGGAACAATCACACAGTTTTCAGTTTACAACCTGCATTACACCCCTCCCGACTCCAACAAGTTTGGTTTATTGTTTATTACCCAATCTACCCACCTACCCTCTTTGTTCTTTGGTGCTTACCTCTCCCTCCCCCAGCTTTTTTTTGTTGGTCATCTTTAGAGAAAAAAAAGCTGATGTGTCTGTAGTTTGTTCATGTCTGACCTATTGTGGCGTCCACAAGAAAATTAGTTTTACTTCAGGATATATCCATATATAGCTGCCCTTTGTGTGGTTGAAAGAAATGCTTTTACAGTAACATTTCAACGGGTTTTGAAGATGGCACTCTAGAATAGTGATTTTCACATGGACTGGGAAAAATTTGATCTACTTTTTTTCTTTTTTGAGAAATATTGAATATTTGAAGGTAAGGGAAGCTATTCTGCTCAAGGCAGTTGCATCCATTGCGCTCTGATATTTGCTTTCATTTCAGTATATGCATTCGGTATGTTGTGCAACATCTACATATTTCTTTTTTTTAATATTTTAATTTAAATGACCATACTGTTTTCTATGTTTTGCTTCTTGCTTTCACACGTGTATACTGTAGTTAGCGTTTTGTGTTTATTAATATTCTGATTATTTAAAGACACACAGGCTTGTAGACCTTCCTGAAAAAGGGTCACCTGTTTCAGAGGGACACATTTCGGTGATCCCAAGGGTGTTTGCTATAGACAGGCTTCACAAAACAGTATTTTATTGTTGGAGGACAGAGCGGTGTAGGCTTTAGGCATGTTTCCCTGTACAGTACACAGTATATTGTTGGAGGACATAGCGGTGTAAGCTTTAGGCATGTTTCCCTGTACAGTACACACTATATTGTTGGAGGACACAGCGGTGTAAGCTTTAGGCATGTTTCCCTGTACAGTACACACTATATTGTTGGAGGACACAGCGGTGTAGGCTTTAGGCATGTTTCCCTGTACAGTACACAGTATATTGTTGGACGACACAGCGGTGTAGGCTTTAGGCATGTTTCCCTGTACAGTACACAGTATATTGTTGGAGGACACAGCGGTGTAGGCTTTAGGCATGTTTCCCTGTACAGTACACAGTATATTGTTGGAGGACACAGCGGTGTAGGCTTTAGGCATGTTTCCCTGTACAGTACACAGTATATTGTTGGAGGACAGAGCTGCTGGGTGATGACTTTCAATCTACTGGCCAGGTCACCCATTTAGTATGCTTACTGATCCAGTTAATCTTTTGGGAGACAACTGGAAGTCTTGCCAGAGTGGATGTGGAAACCAAGGATATTGATCTCCCAACTGCATACACCGGAGACTGAGAGATTGTCTTCTCTACATGTGATTGGGACTGGTGGAAACGTCAGAATTAATCCCTATTGCTCCAGTGTGTTGTTATGCAACAGTGAGTCTAGCTGTCATACGACTTTTTTCCCTAGCTAGATATGCGAGGATCCCAAAAGGATCACTGCCTTGATGTGGTTTGGGGGCTCGAGAGCCTTAGCGACCTAGAGACCTATGCTGGCTGGAGCCTTGCGCTCCTGGTAGAGCCATCCAAGAGACAGAGGTGCCGGGGAGTAAACGCTCAGAACTAAGCCTAAAATTGAGGCCGTGTCCTAAAATAGATCCTAAGGAATGTGTGTCCATAAATACTAAAGAATATGTGTTATAAAATGTAGATGTACACTGATCTCTTCTTCTTAACCTTACAGTTTATTTTAGAAAGTGCCCTTTGACCTTGTTCTTGTTTTGATTTTAGCAGAATGCAGACATCATCTCCAAAGATACCCATGAGAGTATAATTGTTGCCCTGAGCCCGCTGTTAGAAAATAACCACCCCACACAAGAAATCTGTGACTTCTTCAGCAAGGTTGGTCTGATGCTTTTTCTGATTAAATAGATTGAGTGGCCACACCACTATGATCTGATTTGGTAGTGGCATTCAACACCATGAGACTAATTTAAAGAAAATCACATCAGAATTGTTCACTTTGCATGAAGATACCCTTGAGATTTCAAGGTGGAAGTGAGCCTTTACTTTGCTTGGTGGCTTGTTTGTTTGCAATGTACATGTGCAGACAGCATATGGGGCTGTATACGACAACACACAGAGATCACATGAGCCTGCACTTTGCTTGGTGGCTTGCTTAGAGGAAAAGGGTCGTATCATGTGGCATACAAATGAAACTTTCAGTCACTTTTAAAATGATATGTGATGGACATATCATGCTAACATGCTTCCAGTATTTATTTCACACTTATGGATTAAACAAATAGGGAAAATATCACTTGGTGGTGAAAATAGGATGCAACAAAAGTGAAAAATGATTTGCTGGTGGAAATGAGTAATCACAATGAGCACTTGACGTCAGGGAACTGCAGTAATTATTTATTGGTTGAGAATCACAGTATTGCAGCGTTGCTTGATGTCTCTTATATTCTTTGACCATGTTATTCACAGTGTTTGGGAAAAAAGCAACGCACTTTTATTTACATTTGCATTATAGACATCATTTTATATCGTCTGTAACACTGACCATATATCTAAAACATTGGCTTTCCCAACACCTCACCATTATGAAAAAACGTAGAAAAATCGAGTTGAGACAACTTAAGGATGCCAAATAAAATTGTGACCTCCCTTTGACCAGTTCATGCATATGGATCTCTTATTTCTAACTGCTGCTAATTTTACTGTGGTTTGAAACCCACTTTGTGATGAGTAATGCAAATGCCATAGTCCCTTCCAACATTAAAGCTATTGGCTTTCTGGATGAAATACCAAATAGAGAAAGAAATTTGCCCAAGTTTTTACTTGTCACAATAAAATTTTAGACGTAAAATCCCTTAAGCCTTGAGTCTTTCTGGCCATGCAACCCTGGCCAACCTGTTGTCTCAGCATGCAGCTGCCCCACGAAGAACATCTAAAAATATTTGGACTTTACACCAACCTGTTGTGCAGTCTCTCAGCCATCTACTCCAAAGACACTATGGACATTCCCTTACTCATCGACTGGTTCAGTTCCTCCCACATTTTCACACTCATTCTCCTCTTCACCCTGGATGCAACATTTCTCTACACTTCCAAAGCGCACACAGGTCTGACTGTCCTTTAGTTTTTCTTCGACAAAAATAGTGATCTTTACCCCCAGCCCCATCCAGCACTCGGATTAGGTTGGCAGAGCTGGTCCTTGACCCCAAAACTTTCAAGTTCAGTGGTGGCTGTCAGACATGCATGTTGCTGGTTGGTGATATGTGGTGGTGTTTGTGTCCATGAAACAGAGCTGTCAGATGTGCATGTTCCTGGTAGGTGATATGTGGTGGTGTTTGTGTCCATGAAACAGAGCTGTCAGACATGTATGTTTATGGTTGGTGATACGTGGTGGTGTTCGCATCCCTGAAACAGAGCTGTCAGATGTGCATGTTCCTGGCTGGTGATATGTGACGGTGTTTGCATCCCTAAAACAAAGCTGTCAGACACGCATGTTTATAGTTGATAATACCTGGTGATGTTTGCATCCATGATGAGGCTGATGTGGCGTTCTGAATGAGTGCAGGTCTTTCTTCATTTCTAAATTCTGTCCTGCCAGCACGTGCCATCTGTTTTGTCTCAAAGAGCAGCCTGGTGCTGTTCAGAAAAGGACTGAATGTGATGCTAACATTTGTGTGGCACTGCTGGGCAGTAAATGGTTTGTGTAGTGTGAGGTGTTAACATTTCGATGACATCAAACAATGTCAAAGGCAACGATTGGTTTGTACAGCGGATGGATGGATGAGTTCCATCCATGTATGTTACTACATGCAACTTGTACATCTTATCCATTCATCCATTTCTAGAAATCCAGCCCAGAAACAAGTTGCTTTTCTTGACAACTTTGATTTTTTTATATGGTTAGTTTTTATCTTGCTGTAAAGTAATCAGTAATACCTTATGTGGGCATGATGTTGAGAAGAAAATTTGAATTGTTTGCACTAATAACATTCTCCCTCCCCCCCGCCCCCCAGTAACAAAGTCAAAAGAATGTCATGAGATTAATTTTCCCGTGTTGCCCTTTTCCTCCCTTTCTTCAGCATTGCAAGAAGAGCCCACGTTCCAGCATTGTGATAGAGCTGTTCACGCCGGTGGTGCAGCGCATACTGAAGCACAACATGGTGAGCGTGAGCAAGAGCGTTTTGTGTAGGCAAGAATAGAGTTGGAAACACAGAATGCAAAGGATAGTCTATTTTTCATGTGGGATATGAGGCTGGATTTGCATGACCTTTTACCTTGGGATGGCACCAGTGTCAAATTTCTGACAATAGAAATAACTCCAACAAAGGTACTGGCAGCGCTATACATAACCGTATGCAGACGCATGTGACCAAGGGAGCTTATCGTACCCAAACACGTAGCAGAGAGAGGTCCGAAAGAAAGGAACTTGGCAGATCTGCTCCCTTGGTCACATGCGTCTGCATACGGCTATGTATAGTGCTGCCAGTATCTTTGTTGGAGTTATCTTACGATAATTTAAGCGCTGGTCCTCATTTGTTCTTTATTGACAATAGAAATGTCAACACAGAATGAAGTTAGAATGTGGTTGTCACCTCTCTGTGTGGATATGACTATGTTAGTGTGTTATTGTGTAGGCGTGTATAGTTGTGTAGTCTCTGTGTCGTTATCTCTGCGAGTGTAAATGACCATATGTCATCACTGTGTGGGGAGTGTAATTATTTGTGTGTGTGCGGTTGTGTCATGTCTGTGTGGGTGTCAGTCATTGTGTTGCTGCTGTGTGTAGGCTTATGTGATTATATTATTTAACCTCTGTGCATGATTGTGTTGTCACTGTGTTGGTTTAAATGATTGTTCCTGCTGTGTGTAGGCTTGTGTGATTATTTAACCACTGAGTCTGTGGTTTAAGGTTTGCAGTTGTGTTATCACTGTTTGGGTGTAAATGATTGTGTAACTGCTGTGTGTGTAGGCCTGTGGGATAATTTAACCTTTGTGTCTGTATATGTGCAGTTGTGTTATCACTGTGTATGTGTAAATGATTGGCATGTACTGATTGTGTTACTGCTGTGTGTAGGCTTATGTGATTATTTAACCTCTGTGTTTGTGTGCAGTTGCATAATGACTGTGGGTGTAAATGATTGTTTTACTGCTGTGTGTGTTGGCTTGTGCGATTACTTAATTTCTGTTTCTGTGTGTGTGTGGTCGTGTTATCACTTGTGGGTGTGGTCCGTTCTCTCCTCTGATACTCCTGGGAACACTACGGTGGTTGGTGTCGTTGGTCCTCCTCAACGAGGTGTGCCAGTCACTCGTCCTCTCAGTCTTGGAACATGCTGTTTACCGTGACATTCAGCCTCCACCCTTCCCTCCTTCAGCCCTAGCTACTGGTCACCGGGCTGACACTGGGCGTTCCCTTCATGCACCCTCCTCCCCAGGCAGATACCGTGCTCACAGGTTCCAGTGCTCATTTTCTGCACTGTGTGCCCTCAGGCCCATGGTCAGAAATGGAGAAGCTCCCGCACTTCAACCTTGAGTTGCGTTCTGTTCATTTCCCTCTGGAGCTCTTCCGTCATGCCTTGCCGTGTTCCACATGTGGTTTCGTTCCTCCAGCACCACAGCTGTGGCATACACCATCTTCGGTGGGACTTACTCTGTTTCATTGTTGCCTCAGGGGGATGGCTTTTTGGTATACCTGTCCACGTCCTTTTCCTGTCAGCCTCACCCTGGAGCTGTTCTGCAAAGTGCCTTGTGCACATTCGGATTTGCTCCTCCATCCCCACGACAATAGTGCACACCACCCACAGTGGTCCTCCCGCGGTGGCGTTGTCGACTTAGGTGGAAGGCTTGGCTTTGGGCACCTGCCCGCGGCTCTTCCTGTCCGCCTATGTGCTGTGGAGTGGATGTGTAGTGCCTAGTTCCAGCCGCTCGTGGCCCTCCTTCGTCGGGGTTTCCACTTGCAGCTCCAAGTCTGGCGGTGGACGTGTTCTCCCGGTCTGGGATGGGGCTGGAAAGGTACGTGTTTTCCACATCCCCTCCCTGCTCCTCCTTTCTGTATACCGCAGGGGCTGCAGCTCACTTTTCCCAGTCTTATCTTGTCATGCCATTCTGGCCAACGCAGACATGGTTTCCTGGCTCTCCTGCAGCTCCCGTGTGGACCTACTCCCGCCTCAGGCCCCAGTCAGAGCCTTCCGCCAGCTGTGGTCCGGTGTTCCCCATGCCATCCCCCAGTTTGTCTTCCATGCGCGGCCCTGTCGCCCCTCGTGCTGAGTGTCCGGGCGTTCTGCCTCTGTCTTCCGTTCTAGGTTTCTGCTCTCGGCGGTTCTGTGAACGAGGTGTACTCTGGTCTCCGGGCCGAGTTGGCTGGGGTGGTGTCTGTGCCATGGGGAAGACCCAGCCAGGCTAAGGTCTTGGACCTGGCCGACCACCTGTCTTGTCTGTCTTCCTCTGTCCGGGTGCACAGGACTCTTGTCCTCTCCACCATACATCAGCCGGGTGCCACTTTGCTTCGCAACACATCCCTCATCACCGAGGTGATCTGGGGCTTGGCAGTTCAGGCCCGCGTTCCCTGTCAAGTTCGAGCCTGGGCTCCTCGCTCTGGCGGCTCTCACCGGCCTCCCCGTACGACTCTCCGTCTGTCCTCTGGTGGCCTTGACTTGCCTTCTGCTTTCTTGGTCGTGTTTGCTTCTGGCAAGCTAAGTGCATGCCCTCTGGGGTGCCCACCGATGTCTGCCAAGTGCAGAATGACGGTGGGTCACTGTCCTTTTACACTCGTCCCTGGCGAAGCAGCAACAGGGTGCACCGTGTCGTACGGTCCCTGCCTTGCCTTGTCCACGGCCCTGGCTCCATCCGCCCTTGACTTCATCGCTGTTCAGTCTGGGCTTGACGTGCGTGCAGGCGCTGTGTGTGCCCCTTGCCTGGTTGTCCAGACAACGCCTTTTCCTCCTCGCACACTGCCTTGCTCTGGCGAGATTGCCAGGGAAACAGGCAGAAGGGGGGTGGTTGGACCCTCCCTGCCCTTGTCTGCTGTGCCTGTGCAGGCGGTGAGGGCAAAGTTTGCCCCTCTTGCCTCCAGGCTCCTTGGGGGGCAGTGTGGCAGTCCTCTTCCAGCACTGTGAGGTTCCGCCGCAAGGATGGATGCTTTGGAGTTGCGCTTCTTTGCACTGCCTCTTCCTTAGTGTCTGGCCTCCTCCTCAACCCTGGTAAGTTTTCACCCACCTCCTTTTTGGGCTACTCAGCACTTTGGGTCATGGTACAGTAGTGTGACAAGAAAACACAAATTTCTTGTTCTGAATTTGTGTTTCTTTAGCAGTACCTTGACCCATCATCAGTCCACCCTCCTCCCCGCTGCCCTTTACATCTGGCTTGAGAAAGTCTTTCTGTATTGGTCAGTGAGCTGTGTGCACAGGTGATGCATGGTGTGCGCAGAGGGAACTTACCAGGGTTGCATTTTGTTTGGAAGATGCGGTTAGGGATTGCTAATTGAGATATTAGCACTTTGGGTCATGGTAAGTATTGCTAAAGAAACACAAATTTAGAGCAAGAAATTTGTATTTTCTGCTGTGTGTAAGGTTGTGTGATTATTTAACCTCTGTGTCTGTGTCTGCAGTTGTGTTACCTCTAATGTACTCATGATGTAATCATTCCTTGACTTTAATTTGACTTTCAGGACTTCGGGAAGTATCCCCGCATGCGGTCGTTTGTGCAAGAATACCTGCAGGCCCTTAATTGTCAGAATGATGGACTGAAAGTTGTTCAGGGCTTCATCAGAAAGTGAGTTGTTGAGTTACATTTAGATACAAGCCGAGTATGTCTAACATAAATTTAAAACAAGGGAACTGGACCAAGCTAAGACATGAC
>SMGT01015438.1:1712-67201 GCA_004794575.1 Lanistes nyassanus | reverse complement strand
CAAAAACGTCATCAACTCCCCAACTCACTCTCTTTAATTCTTCCAAACTCTCTTGATCTGAAATATATATATTTATAAAATCTAATTACTAAACAATATTTATACATATAATTGCATGACCCCTGCAGTGAAGCTAGCCTTCAGGACCCTGTTGCAGCCCGCGTTTTTTAGTGTTGAAAAAAAAAAGCCGAAAGCCCGTCATTGTTACGCGGGCAAACTGTATGTCTGCTCTTGGTCTTTCGTTGATGCTTTTCATCGCCCCCGATTCCGCTATCATTGCACTATAATCGTTATCTGCCAATTCCACTCCCTTGCGCTGAAAGCTATGAAAACAGTTCAGTTCCCCAGGAGTTGGAAATATTGTCATCGGGTCATTAAGCAGACGACTTCATTTAGCCCGAACGAAAGCTCTAGAACTGCTGCTGTCTGCAGTCTTGCACTGTGTGCAGCTAAAGTGCGTATAGGATTTTTTCCCCCAGTGGTTGCAAGCGTCATAATTTACAACCTCGTCCAGGCGTGCGCTTTGACAATGCCTACAAACGGTTCCCGATGCTTTGCCTCTGACTGCAGAGGGTATGCTGTAGGATTTTAATCCAAAGACAGACGACCGCGTGTGGGAACAAACCAGCTTTCTCTCTTCTACTTCCGACTTATCGCGCTGAGCTAGGCTGCTTGGTCGGGCGACGACAAATGGAAGCAGAAGGAAGGCGAAGATATAGATTGCCAGGTCAGAGTCGAGATAAGCAGACGTGCAATTAACGGTAAAACGGTGACAGTTGCGACCAAAGGTTTTCGAAAGCTGATTACATGCTAGGTCATTTCTGTCCGAACTTGAGTGCACACCCTTTTACCAAATTATTTTTGGACATTATAATTTTTAAGCGTTATCTGAGCTCAAAGAGGATATTGTCTTTACAACCAAAGAAATTTCGCTAAACTCGATGGCTTCCAGTCCTTCATCTTAATTACGCCTTATTAAAGGTGTGAGCGACAAAATAGCACAGGTAATGTTCCCTGTTGGAGGATCGTCTCTACAAAAATGCGTATCTTATAAGAGTTACAGCAATTAATAAATCAGATTAATATGCTTCTAGCGGCATGCTAATTAATTCGTTAGGTAGGTTTTAAAGCGACTCTCCCTCTGGTATCTGCAAACGATGACATGACCGATGATGAGCGTGATGAAGACGATAATGATGACGATGATCGTGTGTGATCACGACCTTAGCTTCTACGTCCCTTCGAATTCCCGACAGGTGTTGGTATGTATAGATCTATAAATATATTAGGAAGGAATAAATTTCGCGAGATTTAAGGCAACCGCCAGAGTAATCTGTATTCACGTTATTTAAGCTAAAGTCGCTCATAAAATCACGTTATTCACGAGTTAAAAGCAAACATAAACATAAACGTTTATATGTTCTGTTGTTTTTGTTTGGGGAGTTTCCAGAAACATCCCATACACGCACAGCTAGTGTGACTAAATCTCTATTCCACTTCGCGATTCACCACCGAATCTAAAAAAGATGTAGGATACCACCAATTTTCCATGTCCTGTTTATGAAAGATTTTTAAGTTTCTTCATATGATTTATAAATAGTGAGGCTTATATTGTTTACAACGTCAATGCAGCTTTGTTTGCTAGCAAGGTCTTCGTTCAAGGGATACAGATGGAAGGTCCACGGTGACGTGGCATTCTAATGTAACAGGGTCGAGCGGTGGCGGTTCGTTACGTTTGCAGTCGTGGCAATGTGCTCTGTCATCCTTCCACTCCGAACACAGCAACAAGGCGTCTGCGCTTCTACTCTCAGACTTGAATACATTTCACGTCACTGTGAGAGTACAGGACGAATCTTCCTACCTGGTGCTACATGGACAAGCGACTGGTCCGCTTTTCTTCAGCTCTTTAAATACACCTCTAGCACAATGTAATTAACCTCTCTCCCTCGCCTCCCCTTTGAGATGCTCAGAGCGACTCTGACCACCAATAAATCTCTACGCGGTACTATCCTTCCCTGGGGAAGACGTGGCCGCGCCTACATTACCCACCAGAGTTTACAGGCGGCCTCGGACACTGAGACCTTGGTGGTCCTCTTCCCTACCCACCTTTGGGTCAGGGGAAACAAAAGAAAGACGATATTCTTAATGTTCCACCCTCCCCCTCCCACACACACACGTAACGAACGACCAGTCGGGCGAATGATGCAAGTAACCCTGGTATGTCTGCTTGAAGAGTTACAAGTAACCCTGGTATGCCGGCTAGAAGCGTTACTATTAATAGTAACCCTGGTATGCGGGCTGGAAGCATTACAAGTAACCACAGCATACCGACTAGAAGCGTTACGAATAACCACGGTTTGCCAGCTAGAAGCGTTACAAGTAACCCTGGTATGCCGGCTAGAGGCGTTACAAATACAAGTAACCGCGGTATGCTGGCTAGAAGCGTTACAAGTAACCGCAGTATGCCTGCGTTACAAGTAACCACTGTATGCCGGCTAGAAGCGTTCCAGGGGCCGGCTGGGTGGGCGCCTGGGTGTATGTAACCACCCCCTGGCTAGAATAAATAATGTGAAGTCCAGGATTGTATTTCTTTTTTAATGTCTATATTGACCAATGACCCACTGTTACTGGTTTATAGTAATAAGGCTGGCAAAAACGTTATTGTAGGCATTATAGGCCTTGACGTTTCGTTTCAATTTTTTCCTATCGTGAAAAGTTATTTTTATGTTATCTGTGACGAGTTACTGCTCTTTGCTTGGTATAAAATCCATTACCGTTTAATCGAGTCCCGACAACTGGGCAACTTCCTGCAAGAAACCGATCGTTTCTGTCGCGTTACTGCTGGAGACGAGATAAGACAGGCGCCGCATGTAAACCATGGTTTTCACGTCTCCAGCATCTTCATCTTTTATCCTAACTTGGAAAACGGGCCATCTGCAAGCCTCCTCTATCCCGCCAACGCGTCATTCCTGACCGCAGTTGACATGTTAGGGCGATTTGAACATATGGCTTTGAACTGTCAGCGCCAGATGTCCTCGAACTTCTTCCAGCAGCTTTAGTTGTTGCCGGGTTACCAAAAGCTTGTGTGAGCAGCTAAGATAACAAAATCGGGGAAAAACTGACTGCCTTCTCTTGTCATAGATAGAGGCACAATGCCTTTTTCTTTCTTTCTTTCTTGACGCCAGATACGAGCATATAACGCCTGCTTTCCCCACCACCTTCAGGTCCAGAAGAAGGGTATACAAGCAGCACAGAGGGTACCCCTAGCGATAATATTTCAAAAATGAAATCCAGACGAGAAAGAGAACACTTCGTCTTTTTCCAGTAGGCATTGGACTGCGTGGCTGTGTTATGTTATGTTATGTTATTGTGCATTTTGCTCTTATTTGTGTGCGTGTGCTAGCGTACTTGAATTCTTAATAATACGTATTGCCTCTATCCCAAAAATGGGACTGGGAACTTCTCGTCAAGTCTGCTGGAAGGCTCAGTTTTTAAAAAAAAAGTTACAGCTCTGTTACCTCGGTCTGAGTTCAGCTGAAAGGGCAAAATCTCCGCAAGGAAGGAGTTTGAGATAAACACTGGACCGCTGCTCGTATTTGTCTCCGTTTGACGATGTGTAATCTGATAGACAATCTCCGGGTTCATGAAGCTTACAGAACTTTTCAGGCGGGGCGAGATGAAAATAAACTGGTAGTCAGACTACTCAGACGTTCATGGTGTGATTCGCTTAGTTTAGATCTGTCTATTTGTTTTACCAGCTCTTAGCAAGGATGTGTTGGCGAAGAGCCGTAAGTGCCAGCGACTTGCTGGGAACGGAATGGAAAAAAACCCTAGATCGTAGGTGGTTCGGGAGGTAAGGCGCAATATGACTGACTGGGTAATGGTCCTCCCATCGTCGCCCAAACTGAGCTGACAGGCGTGCATCACGGTGGGCATTAGTATATCTGGGGGTTTGATTTCGCAGTTGGTATGCGATGTTACACTAGCGGCACAGCTGTGTGTATGTGACTGCGCCTGCAGCGTTTTGCTGGTGCGTGCGCATATAGACGTACACCTTTGAAACAGCAAGTCTAGAAATTCGACCCATTATTTCTGTACCTGCCCCTAATGTCTCAACTGTTTCTAATAGAAGCAGTGATTAGGGAAGAAAAATGTGATTTCAACTGAACATTATGATTGGATACAAATTCTGTGGTGACATATTTTAGATACAGTCTACTTGAGAAGAAACACAAAAAATAGAACGAATATAAGAAGAAAAGAAAGAAAAAAGAAAAATGGGAGCTATTCTACAAAGCAACAAAATTTTGGCTTACGGAAAGTATACGATGATGATTACTTGATTTCAACAATCAGCTAACATCGCTTAGCAGTGAGCTTCGTAATTTATAGCCTAGCGCACAAAAACATTCGTTATGGTAAATAATGTTCGTTTACACAGTAAGTTCAGGAAGGAAATAAATTGTTTAGCCTTCATTCAGACGTCAACGCCTGGGATTACTATTTACGACATTTCTCGAGGAACAATCGCGCTTTTCAGGCAATCGAAAGCGTGAATTAGCTTTTCAATATAGCCGTTCCCCAACCAGCTTAATGCTGGCCAGAACTGAGCATTCATTATATGCAAGATAGCGGATCAAAAACAACAAATGCACTTCAGTTCTCATCCATCTCCCAGTTTATTCGCCTTTATCGCCAGGCAGCAGAAAGGGGCTTTTGTAGCCGATGCCGCGAGTACTGTGCGTAAATGCTAGTGGAAATGCACTGAACAGCCGATAACCTTTTGACCTCAGGACGTCCTGGGCCCCTTGATCTGCGACTATGAAGCGTGTATCTGTGTCCACAAGTAAATCGTTTGTATGGATGCTGAATGAGGGAGTCACGACCAAATCTTCGGTATGGGTTTTCCCTTACCTCTCCCACTCGTTTTCCCGCCTACCTGCCCATCCGCCATGAACACTACATGCACCAGATAACTGTCGGTCCGTCCATTCACCAAGAGTTCTACATTATCGATTGACATCAACTTGTATGCTTATTCATTTCCCTAGTACTTTTTTCCTACAGGGCCTTTTTTATTAAAAAAATTAAGATATCCTCTCTCCACCTTTCTCCTCCCCTCTCAAAGATCTCTCCCTCCCTAAGTTCATTCGTTCGTTCGTTCGTCCGTCCGTTCATTCGTCCGTTCGTTCGTTCCTTCCTTTCTTCTTTCCCTTCCATCCATCCATCCCAGAATGCCCATTATAATTCCTGGTGAAAGTTACAACGACGACGACGACAGCGATCATGAACAACGACGACAACGACGACTGTGATCAGAAGAGGGATAACATGATGCCTTTCTGTCCCTAGAAAAGATCTCTGATCCTTTCTTTCTATTCTTTTTGTCCACTTCCTGACACACAAGATCGACACCAAGACTTTACTAAGAGCAATCAACGGAAAAAGTTTAGTCACACCTGCAAGCTTTTTTTTTTCTTCTCTTTCATCCTCTTCCTTGTGGTCGCAGCATTTGTTTGTTGCGGAGAAGATTTGCTTCCACCTTCGTCACGCCCGTGTACGAGTTTATCACGATAATTGTTTCCACAATCACACTTTGTAGCCTCTGTCTGTTGATAATCTGCGTCGTGTCTGCTGAACAGGTCAGCAAGATAGATGGTTTCCTGACACGAATCGAAGCCATCTACAGACGCCCACTTCCTCTGCGAGTCGTGGTCCGTTAACTGAAAATAACATTTTCCTTTCAATACGGAGCTGGCGAGATCGCACATCATAACGTCTGTAGCTAAGAAATTTGCGAGACATGGCGCAGTGTGTTTCAGGTAGATAACGTTATCGATGCTTCCATCTTCACGACGCGCTTCTAAAGATAATTTCAAATCTAGAATTTTGTAAGGATCTGTTTGGGGAAATATTAAAAAAAGCTATTAAAACACCAAAGACAAACAATACGCAATTCTCTACAACTGTCAGCAAAGAACAAACATCAGAATGCTTGGCAGCAGAAGCAGACTCGCAAATCTAGTGAGATTACATTAATTTGTGCGAAAAGGCTTCGGGCAAATTGAAACAGCGTCGTAAAGTGAATAGGCAAACACAAGAAATTTCTTGTTAATTTTTTTTTCAATTATTCCCGAAAAAGAAAACTTAATTTGGAGCAAAAAAAGAGAAAATCCTGACACGTCAAAAATGTAGTGTTGCTAAAGGAGATAAAACGAGCGACTACGGTTTAAAGCAATACTAACAAACAATATATAAGGTTGGAATAGAATGACGAGGAAAAGAAAAAGTATACAGTCGAATTATTGTACATGTCTTAAACTCTGCTGAAGACACTGGTCCCTGAAAGAAAAGTAAATACACGTCTTGAACTGTTTGTGACCTCTTCCCGTCTTCATCGGGCACTCCTCTTTGCGCATGCAATCCTAGTGGGAAAAACAAGTGCAGGTGAACAATGGCGAGGCTGTAGAACACCGTTTCCATCTGCAATCTGCCGAGATGAGGGCTAACATTAATGTCAAGCCGCTAACTTTTTACAGTTTGGGGCTGTCAGCTTGCTAGCCGTCACCTGGATGTGCCCAGTGTGGCGAATATTGTGTAGCTTGCAATGATCTGCGGCACTGGAAGCAGGCTGCACGCTCTTCTGACCATCTGGAGCTCACAACTATCGACGGGTAAAGGAATGTGGCCGCCAGTTTCTGTCATCACCTTTATCTGATGAGTGGAACTAAGTGTCTGAAATTATCCAGCGTGGACCGTTCCTTTCTTCTCTTCGACTAGTGGTTCACCGACAGGGAGTAGTGCAAAAAAGGAGTTATGGGAAGAGGGTGATGAAAGAACAAAAATTGTCTACACAAAAATTGCAATGGAGGGTTGTTCTTCACAAGTGACAGTGTTCAATTTTAGGCCATTAATGAATAGTTGAATCGATTTAATATTTGAAGAGATGTTTCGTTTGCACGCCGATCGAGTTTCTGATTTTTCAAAGCTAAGGGAATAGTGTCTGTGCTCTACCCCAGTTTGTGTCGTCGATATTAAAAACCTCGTCTTAGTGTTTTTTGCACGGGTAGGGAAACTCCAGCTGTTCTGCCACCTTGCCGACTACTCTGGCCTAACAGCACGTAAAAGCTCTCATTCGCTTGAGCCAATCAAATGACGAGGTCTATTTAGGATTTGTAAAAAGCGGAGCCAATCAAATGGCGAGCTATATTTCGCAGGTCTGCCCTGGGGCGGGGGGAGGGAGGGAAAGGGGGATGTTTTGGGAGGAGGGGGTTTTAGGGAAGGGTAATGGGTGGGGTTAGGGTGGGGGCAAGGGGTAGGGGTTAGGTGAGGGTTAAGGGTGGGGTGGGGTATAGGCAGTAAAGATCTTCCAGGAAACTGCAACGCTTTCAGCTGTGACCCTAAGAGTTTAGCATATTTTACGTAAGACTGTATTTTGATTGGCTCCAGTTTTTCTGCGCTTTTTCAAGCTCCTAAAGAACTAGCTCTGTCCTACACAACACCGACACTGAATTGTTAACAGCCGCATGAAGCTTAATGGCGTCGCTAATTCATTACTAAAGTGCTCTGGTTTTCAATCAACATTTTCTTCGAAATACATCTTGAACAACACAGCGCCGGACTTTAACGCCATCCGAACAAATATGTGAAGCCAAATTTGAAATCTTGTAAGCTTTTAAGCCAAGGCATGAGACTATTAGCGATTTCCAGTTTCATTTTGGGTCACTCTTTTTCTCAGCTTTTACTGCTTTCTGAGTTCGTTCTTTCTGAGTCATCTGCTGCCAAGAGATAATCGAATCTGAGCAGCTTAAAAGCTGCTTCAAGCCACCCACCAGCCCATTAGCTCCCTCCCTAAACCACCCCAGCCTTCCGATTCACGAGATCTTGAGTATCTGCGCACCAGCTTGCTTCTCAAGTTTTTTCTGTCCTGTTCAGTAAGAACAAGTCTGATATTTAGTTTCGTATTTGTTTATTCTTATATTTTAGGCTTAACATCCTTTTATTCAGTATTACTACGAAATGCAAGATTCAGTTTAAGTTAACAAAAAGTTTACTTGCTGAGCCAAGCTATATTGAACGACACAGACAATCAACAGTTTCGGGGCATTACCCCTTTGTCAGACACAAATGTATAGATTGGCTCAGTTCAATGTAGCTTGAATCAGTACTTTTTGTTAACTTAGGTTTATTTCCACGTAGCTGCCCTGCCAGACGCCTGGAACTATAGGGAACAGTACTAGGACTGGTTGGCCCGGTGTCAGTATAGTGTGCTGGGTGGGACTGAAGCCCGTGTTGCGACAGCAGTCCCACGTGTAGTAGCACGTAAACTTTAAACACTTTCACACGTGACAGTGTTCCATTTTAGGTCATTAATGAATAGTTGAATCGATTTAATATTTGAGGTGACTTGTTTTTGGTAGTGTCTTAGCAACACCGTCCTGATATGTACCTAGATCGGAGCGGTATGTTAAGCAACAGACATCCACATCCTGTGTATTTTTCGCACACTTCTACGTACGGAGAGGAGATACACAAAAACGCTCATGCAAGCCACCCCAGGGCCGCTATACGTATGCGCACAAAAATAAACAAATGTAATCGCGAGTGACGTGGACTTGAACACTTTTTATGTGTGTTTCCTTCAGCCGTTCACATACTGGCTGATCCCAACATTCAGATCAATTACGAAAGCTGTTTGTTTTAATTTATCAGTTTATCAACAGTATGTCTTTATTTCTAATCGACTGACACTATGGTGTGTAATCACGAGAAAGAAATGCAGATTTCTGCAAGATTTTTTACAACTGTACAAGATTTCATCAGAGATTTCCAAAACTCTTTCTGAAGAGACGTAAAGTCTTCCCATGAAGGCCAGTTTCAAAAATCTCTTTGGAAACTCCGCCAAGACCTTTTAGAAAGTTACAGAGACTTACCAAATTTACACACTTTTTACAGGATAGCATTAAAAAGAGAAAAATGCAATGTACAGTTCCTCCTCACGCTTCTTTCGGTAATTCTTCAAAGTGTATATGTCCTGTAATGCCTTTTCTCTAAGACGTTTTACAGCTTTACATGATTTTACGATTTATCGAAGGCGTTGCTTCATCACCAAAAGAAACAGTACAAAGGCATTCATTCCGTCGCAACAGTGCTCCATCTTTTACAGCAATCGCATCATAATCCATTTTGCGAAGGACTCGTTTTTTCTGAATTACTAAAAGCTGCGGGGTTTCTGATTTCGAAATGCTCGCGGTTACCTGTATTTTTGTGAAAGCGCGGATGGCTGTAATGTGCTGCTTCACGTACCATTTCATGTACTGTATCATTTACCATTTCATGTATTGTTTCAGGTAGCGTTTCATGCAGTGTTTCAGATACTATTTTATATAGTGTTTCCTTTAGTTGTATGTAGTGGTTCATGTCCCGTTTCATTTAGTGTTCCATCCCCTGTTTCATGTACAGTGTCATGCAGTGTACGTGTTTCATACACTGTTTCATGTACCCTTTTATGTAGTGTTTCACTGACTGTTTCATATAGCTTTTCATGCAGTATTTCATCTACTGTTTGGTGTTTTATCTACTGTATCATGAACTGTTTCATGAAGTATTTCATATACCGTTTCATGTAGTATGTCATGTGCTGTTTCATGTACCGTGTCACGTACTGTTTTAAGTAATCGTTTTATGCAGTTTCACGTATTGTCTTTCACAGTGTTTCATATACTATTGCATGTAGTGTTTCATATACTGTTTAGTGTACCGTGCCATTGTATAATTGCGTTCATTTTTGGTTGGTCTTTTCGTCTCTCTCTCTCTCTCTCAGGAAGAGGGAGTTGTTGGCGGTCGCAGACGAGGCGCCTGTAATGTTTTATTGATAACAGATCGTTCAATTTTATTTGTCCGAATGTGTAGCAGTCAAACCCTCTTTAGAATGTAAGGGCCTATTCAGTTTTAGCTTATCCCTATGCAATCATCCAGTGTCCCCCACAGTCAGAATACAAAGCGCAAGTTGTAACAGTACGTGCTGTCGCGTCATTATTTAATTCTTTCAAAAACCAATACTCCGGAATATTATACAAATTGCTAAATAAGTTGTTAACAGTAACGTGTTGCATCAACTTATTATAAAGTCAGATTAGTTACAGTACAAAGAGAGGAGGGGGAGGTGTTGTTGCTTAACGTCCCGCGCATACTAGGTACATATCAGGGCGGTGATCGACTTATACACGTGGGACTGCTGTCGCAACCGGGCCAAGCAGTCCTAGTACTGTTCCCTATAGTGCCAGGCGTCTGGCAGGGCAGCTACTAGATTGCAAGTTTTTAAGTATCAGGTTTGAGGCAGTGACACAAAGAGAGGAGAGGGACTGTAGGAAACCGGGACTATAGGAAAAGGATTTCATAGTAAAAGAAGAGGAAATGAAATGGAGAGACGACAGGAAAGAGGACACCTCAATGTGTAACAGACGTTTAAAAAAACATTAAAGACTACCGTTGAAAACAAGAGAATGATCATAAAAATGCAATTTTCATGTTGACTCTTTAAACGAATTTTGGAATAAAATGCGAATGTCTACACATACTATTAAATACACACTAGACTGCTTTAGCTTTCATGTTAGAATGAAATTTATTCACATATTCTAACACAAGAAGTTAGAGTCAAAACAGTTATGATGAACCGAGTGCTGACTAATTTTTTTTCAACAGTGCTAAAATTATGATCAAACATAGTTTGTATAGTACAAAGATACATAAATACTATCATAAGAGAAATCGAAAGTCATTATACACACCAGAATGACAAAATACGACGTAAATTGCAAAACGTGACTACACAAGTAATATTAAAATTTTAAAACGAGAACATTTAGTGAAATTTGTTTACAGTGTGAAATATTGTACACATAATAAGTCAGTATTTGCTATCAATAAGGTCACATTCTTTATCAAGTTCGAGCATACAGGTTGCTAGAATTTTATTAAGTAGCAGGATTTCCTGCTTGATAAAATGCGAGTTTCCTCCGTGCAGTAAAATGCAACACTGTTGCACAGAACATTGAGATCATCACGTTGCAATGACCTGTAATATTTTGTTTCATGTCAACACAGCGAAATAAAATGTGCATCAGCTAAAGATATTAGGCTCAACTAACACCAGAACAAAATAAACCTGTACACCCAAGTTAGGATGCATGAGTGTTCATATGTCCACGTCCGGTTGCACTTGCGGTCGTGCGGCTAATTCACCCTGTGTGTGTTATGCGTAACTTAACGTATGAACAGGAGATCCCGAAAGTTTATGCAGCCGAACCATGAAGTGTATGTTCTTCATCCCATAACATAGATAATATAAATGCAACATCAGTCGGCCGCATGTTACATGTTTCGTGATTAATTTCTAATCAACCTGTTACTGTCATGGCAACATTCTCAAGCCGACTTCTTACAGCTTAAGAGGGAAATAGATGCTATCAAGAAAACATAGCAGGGAGTAGATAATAAATTTTCAATTAATTCTTCTAATAATAACTTATGTAAAAGGTTGAGAGCCTTCATTTTACAAGTGATAAAACTACAGTTGCAATATAAAAATCACACTTTTTTAAAAACCCTTTCTTTTATTTGTTTCTTACTGAAACTGTTATTTCTTGCATACTAATGTCTATGCGTGTGGAAGCCCAGACCGAGTAGAAAGAGTGCGGATCTCCGACCCCGAAGTGGGCCCCAGCACACTGCCCTCAAGTCACCCAGCTGGGGATGGGAGACCATGGGTCAGGGAAAGTATGGCAGCGAGGTAGAGAAGATGGGCGCTGCTCTCACGATGCTGGCTCACAGAAAGGTGGGATCTCACACCCCTACTGCTCTACAAAGGTTCATGGAACATCCTTTATCTATATACTGTAAGCAGAAACGTGGCGAGTGACGAGGTGTAAGTATTACAGACTGCCATCTTGGTCGACCGTCAAGACGAGGAATATCTTGTTCTAAGCTGGCCGCCCTCTTGATGCGGGCCCACAGAAAAGTGGGCGTCTCACACACACCCTCTGCCCCATACGACCTAAAACTAGTCACGGTACAAACTTTACGAAACATTGCAAAACATGTGGGTGTTTATAATGGCTAATAGACATCGTGGATTACTGTCTGTATTACAAAGTTATAACTGTTATTACCATCCTCTTACGCTACTAGTGATAAGAATTTTCTTAACGACGTTCAAAGCCGTCCGACAAGGAATCTCATATCACTCGTACTTTCAAATTTGTTGTGGCGGTTTTCAGCCTGATCGTAACTAGATCAGACGACAGCTATTAACTGTCAACACCCCCACCCCACCCCCTCCGATCAGCCTTTTGACAGAAGAGCGGAACTGGTAGCAGAGCCACAGAAGGACGTAAAAAAACTTGAAAAATAAAAATAGCATCAGTTAGCAGGTAGCCATGCTGGGTTCAGATAACAAGTCTAGCGCAAGGAACGTTTTCTGATCAGCTGTTTATAAACCTTATCCTGCAGGAGAGGAAGACGTCATATACGCCACGTGACAGCGGGTGATAACGACTTGCAGGACGAGGCTACTGAGCTACCTGGCGGCTGGATTATGACGTGATTCCCGTAGGCAGACTACATGCTGCTCGACCGTTTACAGGTTAATCTTGTCAACACGGACACAAACACGCTGATGTGCCCACAAACAGGGACGATAATATAATCATGACGCACAAATCTAGAGGCTGAAGATTATCGGTCTGACCCTGGGACACGTTTTGACAGACCCACGAAATCTGTGCATAGTCCCTGTTTATGATGAGCACCACCCAGGGTACTATGAAGTTTAGTCTGCTGTCTGCACAAACGGATCACGATTATATTTTCACGGTTTTCATCCTTTAACGGGATCGCGGATCTTATAAGCGGCGGTGGCCATAGAGGTTTTCAATGAAGCGAGTGCATTGGTAGCATGGATACACAATCTCTCTCTCTCTCTTCTTTTTCTTTATAGCTGCTGAACAGGGGCGGACTACTAGAACAACGATCTGTAGTTGAGATAGTCGTGACAGTCAGATCGCCCTCCGAGGCCAGGCGTGGTTGGGAGGGCAGCTGTAAACACAGACTCAAGGTTTGCTGTCGCGATATCCCGGCACGGTGCTTCCTCGATCCGCATCACCAGAGACGCACGCCGAGGGAAGTCCCTCTAGGACCTTCTCTATCAGCACCTTGTCCCTTCTGAAAGAAAATGATGCACGGTGTGCACGTGCCAACGCGCGCCTGCGAAGTGTGGGTTAGATAGCCGCATATTACAGTTTGGCTAAGTGGCGATACCAGGAACGCGAGTGGGGTCAGAAGATAATGACCCTAGGGACTCTGACGCAACTAGGACCCACATAGTGCCGCTGGCATTCCCTAGCAAAACTCGCCCTCTGCAGGTGGAATATGTACGCGCCAGGCGCAGAACCACTCAGGTGAAAGAGGACACAGACCTGACCACGCAGCGATAAACCCACTGTTCACTGTACCCAGAGTCGTCTAATTCCCGCGTGACAAGATGAAGTTTACAGGTTTGATGCTGAATTGTACATGCACCGCTCTGCTACCTGCTTCATAGTTTGTGTTCGCTGTCAAACACGTCCACATCACTTCTCCGCCATCATCGTCGTCGCTGTCGTTGTTGCTATCACGTGCAACAGCAGCAGCAAAATACAGACTTCAGAGATGCAGCAGCGGTCGATAACAAGGTTTCCAAGGAGAAACATATTTCCAAAATTCTACGTAGACAAAACGTTTCTATCAGATGAACCATCTTATCCCTACTACACTGGGCCAAAACGGAAGTTTATGAAAAAAGGAATAACGCGCCTTTCTCTCTTGTAAATGCAGATAACACGCATTTACGTCAGGATGAAACCTCATTTTCGCGCAGTGCCAGGGACGCATTTATCCAAAGACCAGTGCTGGATCGATCTTCAGATCCTTACCACAAGATCCATAGATATAGACATGAATAACACGGGCGTCGAACACACTGAAGAGATCTAGATCTGCTGTACTCCCTTTCCACAGAAAATACAGAGAAGTATATGTACATAAATGAAACAAGTCGTAATATTTTGTCTAAAAAGTGGATTATGACAAAACAGCCATATTTCCATCCATTTCGAGAGTATGTACAGTCATAACATAATGATTAAAAAAGTGTGACAAATGTGGGTAACATATTGATACACGTCATTTTTGTACAAAACACATACTGAGGCAATTGCTCACATACGCAAAATAGGAAAACGTGTTTAACATGCGCGTGTACTCGCTTTCGAGCAGTGTGTTGGTCCATTTTAATGGTATGTTCAAAATGGGAAGGAAAAATAATATATCACTCCACCTGTGTGTAATCGTGTCCACTGATACCAACGCAAATCGTGATGCGTGCAAGTCTTAAACATGTCAGAACGTACAGTGGAAAACGAGGGGGAATAGTGTAGTACTATTAATAAACTTGACCATTAAACAGTCAAGGATCCACAGGTTCTTCCTAAGGAGTACATCTTCGGCTAATCACTATCGTCTGAAAAGTACAACACCTTCTGCCTTACTGCGATATGAATCAACTGACTGTCCTTGGTTCAATACACCCAGGTTTGTTTGGGCTTTTCCCCCTTGATTTTGTAATGGAAAGTAAAAGGTAATTTACGTCCTCAATAACTTAATTTCCAAACCATTTCCAAGCTGCCGCTACAACTACGGTGGGAAAATATGCGTTTTCACATAAAAAACGCACTTTTTTACGCAAAATACAAAAAGAAACCTTTTAATTTGGTCCATCACCGTAAAATATGAACAAGCTTATATACAGATATATTAGGTATATATGAACGTACACGCGGTTATGTGCGACATTAATGAAATGATGAATCAGAAACCAAACAAACAATGAATAAAAATAAGATCTGGTTTAAATGCGTGAAAACAGTTATATAACGTTTTCTTAACATCACAGAGATGTACAACAATTTTTGTTGGGTTTGTATGCGGCCATAGTGAGAAGTTTCGTGCAGAGATGTCTATGCGACACAACAGCTACTTTAACGACCTCCATCATGTTTCGATCAAGTAAATTTGGCAGGAACACTCCGTTAGTAGGTTCTATATATCACTTTTATTACATGTCTATGGGTACACATCCGCCCAGAAAACAGCTAATAACCTGAACAGCTTTTTCTTTTTTCGAAATAAGAAAGGGTCATAATGCCCTCGAGAGCTGTCGTGAGCACATAACGCGATAGCCAATAAAAGAGTTTGCTCGTTCAAGATAAAGCACTGTAGCAGTGTCACGTTTTGGGGTCTGGTGGGTCAAGGAGATTACACCATAGATTCTAGGTGTGACCCATCCACGACCATCCAGCCCTAATTAATGTCTATTATCCCTTGTTCAAGCCGCCATCTAGCAGCTCACGTCATCACCAGCCCAGGTTCGGTCCCTGTTCACACTTATGATCGGGGGTGCTGGCCCTAGAAGCAAGGTGTTATTTGCCCTAGGGCACAGCTTGTGAGCGACTAGTGCAGGTGTCAGGCTGACCAGGTGTGCTTTAGTTTGTTCAGGGGAAGATTACGTAGCTGGAGGAATCCAGTGACGCGTAGTACCGAGCATCAAGGGCTTTGATGTAGCCGATGGGTGTAAACGACCAGGAAGGGGAGGGGGTAGTTGTGTCCACACTAGGTGTCCACTTAGGGGCGTGTTCTACTAGTTGACACGGGGTGTGGCTTCTGCTGTCTCTGGCCTGATTGGTTGATACATGTAACCGCCTTGTTGACCACGTGCGTGTGAATGAAAGAATCTATGGACGAAAGTTGAGAATAAAAGGACTGGCTTAGACCGTCAAATCATCTTCCGCCAAAACATCCTGTGAGAGGACGTCTTACGCCCAAACATCCTGTGAGAGGGCATCTTACGCCCAAACATCCTGTGAGAGAACGTCTTCTACCCAAGTATCCTGTGAGAGGACATCTTCAGCGAAATCTACAGTGAGGGCATTGTTAGCCTGAACTCCTGTGAAGAAGAGCTGCTGTGGTGACACGTACGTGTCTTGTGGTACAAGTCTGCTGAAGGATTCAGCTGCAGAATTTGAGGTGTCTCGTTCTGCACCGCGGACAAGACAACCGTCTGAAGCAGGGGGCAAGATCCAGCCTCACAAGGAGGCTGCCTGTAACCGAGTTCTTGGGGTGAGCTCAAGGGGCTGTGTGTCAGTCTTTGGAAAACGTCATATCCTCTGTGACGTGTGTGATCGTCGGCATCGAAGTCTGCGGTTACGTGGAGGGGTTCAAGAGGTCTTCAGGATATCTACTGGTGAACATATCCAAGGAAGGAGCGCTCCAACATACACACTGTCGTGCGGACTGTAAGGGAACGAGTGTTGTGTTCTGTGAGTGTTGTGTATCACGTGGTCATTCTTTTCTCGTAAACAAAGGCGAGATTGAGGGACGTGGTTTGTCATTGTGTTTAATGGCGAGGCGGGTGATATAGGTTGGTATGAGATGTTATAGTAGACCTAGCTCAAACAGAAGGAAATTGCGGGACCCCTAGAGTTGAAACGAGTTGTAACATATATTGTCTTGATTGTAAATACTCGCTGTTTCTATCAACAATACATTCTTCTTTTTTTGTGTGTTCACTGTATTATAGTCTTTTGTTGTTCTTTATGGGAGACTGTAGGTGGTGGGGGCTCGGCCATATGATTGAGAAGTCATGTTAATTAGTTTAGTAATACAGTGATAGTTCCACCTACGCATATGTCACACTCTTGACGGTGGTCGTGTGAGCGAAAATAGAAGACGACCCGTCAAGAGCAAAAAGAAATCTCCCTAGTTGTGACAAGCAGCGTGGCACATCTTTGCTCACACTCCGGAAATCTGGTAGCAAACATATGGGAACTGACTGTATAGGAAATCTGAGTCATTCATCAAATAAAAGTATTGATGTGAAATTACTTTTTTGTTGGTCTTGTAGATGATCCCTCTATCCAATCGATCCCGGCAACTTCTCAAAACTTACCAAACAAACGATTTTCATTGAATTAAAAAGAAAGATGCTTTGGATATTGATTATCAACATTAGCTCTTAAGATTATTATACCTACCCGTGCAGGTGATACACATAGATGCATATTCTTAGAATTCCAGAAAGATACTCTGGCACAGCCGTCGTATTACGAGTCAGTGAAAACATGTGTGAAATATGTGTTCAAAAGGCAGAGCCATTATTATACTACAAGTCAGTGCAAACATCTGTGAAACATTGTCCCAAAGAGCATAAGTTTGTAACAGACCATTGATTTATAACTGTTGCTTCTCGCTCAACAGGATTTTGCGTGATGAAATAGTTAAAAATGCAGGTCCAACAAATCGATCGGTGTTGCCAACAGCAATTCTGATAATTACGACATTTGATCTCGTTTCACTCTTTGTTTTCCGACAACATTGAAAGAGCTGAGCCACGCCCGTGTTGTGAATTAAATTACATCGATAATTGCCTGTCTTCAGTGTATGGACAACCAAACCCTTTCGGTCTAAAGATTTTGAACGAGAAGTCTGGACATGTGTGCCTCAGGTCTCTTTACATCGTACAGCGCGTATACTGCTTGTGAAGGAAGGATGTTCCACCGATGGGAGAAGGAGGACTTCCGCCAGAATCCGGAAGTGAAGCGGGAGGGGGGATGAAATCCTTCCAGTTTTCAGACGGAGATCTTCGGCAGCTCCAGGCGCTCGGGGTCGTAGCAGGCCGGCGACCCGGTGACCTCATTGCCGCTGCTGCCCCCATCCTTTTCAACGTAGGTGGTGATCAAGCGGCCGTTGGTATGGACCGCGGAGGTGCGTGAGCTGGCCACCGAGATGCTGAACCGGTAGGCACGCACGAACGCCCTGCCCTTCACGCATGCGCAGATGGCCATCTTGAAGCTCTGGCGGAAGTTGCGCGACAGGAAGGCGTAGACGATGGGATTGAGGCAGGAGTTGAAGTAGGACATGAGGTGGAAGGCTTCACGCATGGGCTTCAAGAAGCCGTGGTGGAGGTGGTCGAGGTGTTTATAGGCGGTCAGCAGATTGTTGACGAGGATTGGTCCCCAGCACAGCACGAACAGCACCATCAGCAGCACCAGCATCAGGACCACCTGCAATTTAGCAAAGCTCTTTGTTAGCGCAGCTCTTTGTTAGCGCAGCTCTTTGTTACCACAGCTCTTTGTTAGCGCAGGTCTATGTTACCACAGTTTGTTGTTAGCACAAGTCGTTGTTAGCACAGCTATTTGTTAGCGCAGGTCGTTGTTACCATAGTTTGTTGTTAGCACAGCTATATGTTAGCACAGGTCGTTGTTACCATAGTTTGTTGTTAGCACAGCTCTTTGTTAGCACAGGTCGTTGTTACCATAGTTTGTTGTTAGCACAGCTCGTTGTTAGCACAGCTCTTTGTTAGCGCAGCTATTTGTTAGCGCAGCTTGTTGTTAGCACAGCTCTTTGTTAGCGCAGGTCGTTGTTACCAAAGTTTGTTGTTAGCGCAGCTTGTTAGCACAGCTCATTGTTACTACAGCTTGTTATTAGCGAAACTGTCAGCTTGCGACTGTTACACGTTAGCATCACAAACCAACATTATCAGCGCGACGCGACAAACTCGTCCGACGTTTGTAGCTGTCAGAGATCAGAAGCACCCGGACATTGTTATCGCGTCGTCTGGCGGTCTTGACTTTTGACCTTTAGTAAGCGAATGGCTTTTTGACACAAAGGAAACACAACTCTCGCATATATTAAGCATCCATGCTGAGCACAGCTGTCCAGAAATGTGCGTTTACGCACAGAGGCAAATGAGAATTCCGGTCTACATGTGTCTTCTATGTGAAAAATACATCTTTTCGGACACTGAGACCATAATTCTTTCTACAGTGTACACTAGGGAGTAAGAAAACAGAAAAATTTAAATGTATTCATCTATAACAAGAGTTAACTAAGGTTTCCGAATCATACAAAAATGGTTCCTCTCATCTGCCTGCCTGTCTGCGCAAATTCTTAGATGAGAAATTAATAACAGTTGCCGAAAACCCTCACTACATTACGTTGACCCAGGTAAATATTTGGGTTTCCCCAATTATTTGGAAAACTAGAAAAAAATCTGTAACAAACCTTGGAATTCTAGGGTCACTAACAACCTAACAACCGACTTTCACTGCCCCAAAATGTGTGTGTGTAGAGATAAGAATCACTTTGCGAATATGCAGGACGTTCAGCAATTAGGCATGATATGTGTATATTTCCTCTTTGCATTAACACACATTTCCGGGTAGTGTAAACATAATGTTTGTCAGTTCGAACTGATCAGCTGGTGAGCAAGCAGCAAGCTTCGATGGAAAAGCAGTGAAAGTTAGTGCAGACAAGTTCATTTAATAACTCAACTTTCCAAGCAGTCGAAGAGTCTTTGAAGACATCAAAAACAGAGACATTACAATTGGACCCTGGATCATCGAAGCGCACCAACGATGCCAGCGCCATTTATTGGCTGGACTTGAAGAAAGGTAAGCTTGATCGAGCGGCAATTAGTTTTAAACGCGATCTGGCGACTGGTGCGTTGCAGCAAGTTTCTTCCGCATGCCCTAAGTACTTTAACAAATGATGGTGAAGCACTCACGGCAATCTCGTGCTTTAACGAGCTGCCAAAATCTCGCGTGACAACGCTGATGCATTGTTTCGCAGGGGAGGTGACCCAGTTCATTCTGGCATCGCGCGAGCTTTTGTTCATCCTGCTACTTGCAGCACCACGACCAACTCCCTTCCGAAAACCAGTTAACAAACTCCGAGCTCGTATCAGTCAACATTTCAGCCCTGTCTGCAATTCTTCAAGATAACCTGAGCGACTCTAGAATGTCACCAGGGACACCTAGCGGGCAATAAGTCTGTACCTGTTTCCTTGTCTTGGTTTCCTCTGACACCGACTGCCTTTTGGATCCCCACTGGCTCTTCTCTTTGTGTCCGTTGTCCAGATATGTCTGATCACTGTCTTCAGGCTTTGGAGCCACGCGCTGCTTCGATTCACTGCCAAGGGCGAGTAGCATCCTACAAGAGAAATTAAAATGAATCGCGTAACATTCATGCATGAAATAAATGTCTCGACAAAATTGCATCCCATTTCAAACTTTAAAACAAATTTCATTTTTACATGTGCAAATTACTGTATGTACATTTTATCTAAAAAAATTATTTTCAAACAATGTGAAAATCCTTGGGATTCGTAAACCCTTTTTTGCAAGAACTTTTTAAAAAGCTTTTCGTAACCATATACATTTAACACAGAGGACAAATAAAAGAAGTTATTTGGTCTGAATGGGATGTCACTCTGACAAACATTTTTTAAATAAGCTTACCACGTGATTACTCACCCCCCAGTGCGCATTTTGCTGACCCCCCAGACCTTCGCAGCGATAAGGATGTAGGCAAACGCCATAACGATAACGGGCAAGACGAACATCAAGATGAACATGTACGACTCGTACACGATGATGTACTCTGGATGTTCGTAGTTTCTTAGACACCAGAAATGCTCCAGGTCCTTCCCAACCGGCTTGTAATGCTATCAAGAATTTAAAAAAATAAAACAACCACAAAAATTAATATTTCGTACTCACGCAGTTCAACTTTTTCGAATGAAAACAGCCGTAGGATATTAGTCAAATCATCTAAGACAAAAAAAGATTATTTTCATCAAAAGTGGATCAGATAGTGTGTTCAGACCCCAATGGTTTGCTGTAGGTTCGATGAAACAAGACTGCAGTCTGGAATTCTATCGACCAAAGTTGGATCAAACTGTTTTGAAAACAGTTTGTCTAACCCCTTACCAAGGGGGGATGTTTAAGGGAGCGTAAAACTAGTCGAAAGCAAGTTACGTGAACAACGTTTCGTGTATGCCATAATGATGTGATTTTTGTTCTCTGACGTGTGATTACTGCGATTACAATGTGGTTTTATGTGATTACCATGATGAAGACGGTGGGAAGAGCGAAGATCCCCGAGGCGATCCACACGATGACAACGACGAGGCGCGCATGCGACATTGTGCACAGATACTTGGCGCGCAGCGGCAGCAGCACAGCAACCAGCCTGCAGCACGACAGAAATAGTGTTACCTTCATCGCCCAGTGTCATCCACAGGTTGTCTACCTGAATTGCGTGCTGAAAACGAGAAATCGCTGACTGACTGACTGACCATCCCCCCACCCCAGTTCTCGTTCACTCGCACGAACAAATCAAGGAAGGAAGGAAGGAAGGAAGGCAAGGTAAGGGAAAGGTTCGAAAGTTCCAGAAGAATGCTAATCTCATGATCGCACTGTAAATATAATGTAGTCACGAATACGCCTAGGCTGAGGTCAAAGTGGGTCGCCCTAAACAATATTGCACGACAGGCAACAGAATTGGAGGAAGGGAAGCACAAAGAACGCGACAGAGAGCCTGGAAGCCGGAAAAGACAGCCCCAGCAAGAGCGGAAAAAAACCACAATGCAGAAAAGTTCAATCGAGACTGAGAATATGTTATTGTCTTCGACACTGGGTGCTCACAGTGAGAAATCTGCAGATGACAGTTGGCAGAATATAGTGGTTATGACAACTTCACATAAACAGGGTATGGTAACAGGAGCGACACAAAACCCGAAGAAGTCAAAGGAAATGTTTTAAACGTGACAAAAAAAGCAGAAAATCTGTCATGTTAACTGGTTTTGAAATACGCATAAAGAATAAGATAAGCAGGCTTTTGCGCCTCATATCCACTAGAATATTTCCTTCTGCCATATTCATCTTGCGTACATTTCAAGGCTTAAATAAAACTTAATTATCTGAGTTTCTTTTTTAAATCAATGTTTCTACTGTAGAAATGTCATTTTTTTATTCATACAGAAATGTTAGTCTACAAATAAACGCTTCCTGTTAACCGGAAACACGATGTTTATGTCTGGTCAGTATGTCTCTGTCCGGGCTGTTCCATCAGGTCGCCTATTTCTAGTGACAATCGCTAACAAAACTCTCTTTCAAATCATTCGGAAGTGCGCCACTGGCTGTCCGAAAATAGAGCAGCAAAGCTGACTTGATAATGAGTATGTTGTTAAGCATCGCTCGTTAACACCCCACCCCACCCACCCAAAAAAAATACCGACAAAAATGGGTGTTTACACGTTAGCGGCCGCATAGAGACAGACTTGTTATACAGCGAGGTAAGGAACGGCACAAAAACGTAATTCACTTTTTAACTGGATGAGTACATAAGAGTGGCCACGTTTGGCGAAGTTTGACGTACGTTCGTCCTGTTTTAAAAAAGCCGTAAGAATTGTTCTGTGAATTGTGAAAATCATTGAGAGAGAGAGAGAGAGAGAGAGAGAGAGAGAGCATGTGTTATACAGAACATACGCGAAAATGTGCGTTGACATAAAGACACAACGCCATATACTTCGCTTACATGCCGATTTCGCCATATACACAAAATAAGCGCGCGTTTAAAAACTACCAATGCAGATGCGATGGAACTCTGTACTCTTTCTTTGTTCCACTCCTTTCTCCTATTCGTTATACAGACGAAAGTCCGACCCAGTCACATTATACTGACACCGGGCTAACCAGGCCTAGTACTGTTCCCTTTAGTACCAGGCGTCTGGCAGGGCAGCTACAAGATCGATTATTTTTAAGTAATAGATATGACTCGCCCGGGACGCGAACCACCGACCTCCCACCTCCGAAGCGGACCCATTAACTAATCACGAGAACACCAAGGCGGTCAATTTTACGTAGGGATATGTCAGCTTACGAAACTTACGAACTTACACATGGGAGGCCATCACGCTTTCTCGTGCAACTGGGCCCATCTGAAGAAGAATGTTCGTGCAGCTAGACACAGCATGAAATAATGGCAACAGCTATGGGGAAAAAAGATCTTAGATCTCCCAGAGACGCGGAAACATAGCCTAACGGCGAGCTTGTATCACACTCTTTCATCGACGATCAACGAGGAAAGACAAGCTTGAAGAGCTGTGGCATCAACATTATCTTCTCTTGCACCTGCACCTGCGCCAGCGCCTGCACCAGCTCGGGCATTTGGGGACACGGCGGCGCTGTTGGGGGCGAGAAGGCCAGGGCAGACAGCGTGCTTGTAGCCGGCTTGCGCTCTACCCTGAAACGTGGCATTTAATTAAACTGAAATAACCAATCCTCTCATTTCCTCATTTAGCTGCCCTCAAAATGTCACAGCCACTTTGAAAAGATTCGCTGTAGCCCCAGTGCTGGGTTGGTAGCATGGAGGGATCACCAAAAACAAACAGAAAAAAAACCCGAAACTGGCACTGGTGTGTTTTTCTGTAGTGACGAATCTTTCTTTTCGTCGGGCCTTAAGGCTGTGATTTTGTCACTCAGTACTTAGGCTGTACTTCTGCGGGATCTGTCCGATTTTCTTTCATTTTTTTTCAGAGAAAGAAAACAGTCTTGTTATTTGGCTACGTTTTGTTTGTTGTTAGTAAGTAAACTGTTATTTGGGTGGAAGAGAATGTCGCAACATTACATTATTACATTACATTATTGCCTTACCATTACATTTATGTATTTGATAGTTTTCTTCTTATAGTTACCAACAGATTATCGCATCCTGTAGCATTGCGGTGGGGCAGAGGGGATGGGAGTCAAACGTGTGATTGAAACAGTAAGCATTCTGCAAAGGCCTTACATCAGGAAACAATTTAATGTTTTATTTCTTTTAAAGGGAAGAGGGAGAGAGGTAGGAAGGGGAATGGGGAGGGAGGCACACAGGAAGTGAAGAAAAATTCAAGTATGAGACAGCTTAAATGAACGGCGCCTGTAACATTTCATGTAATTGTGAAGAAACCCCTCCTCTGTTTCTCTCTCTCTCCTTTTTCCTTATCTGCCTACAACGCCACTACTGTCTGAACGAAGCCTTGTTTCAAGCATTTTTTCTATGCCCGGGAAAAAACATTGATTCAAGGCGCGCAGTTAGCCATCCAATCCTGCTTCTTTTGAAGTCACGTGGGAAATTCTACAGCTATGAATGATCACGAAGTTTGCGAGATGAATGAGCAGGCCGTCTAGCTATTACTTTCTGATAGCGGTTACCATACCCCCACCCACCCCCACTACCCTCCCCATCGTCAGTGCAAGGCTTTTCCCTTCCCACGCACCCCCCACCCCTCCATCCCGCCCCGTCCGTCATCGCTCGGTTTATTGACAGCCGCGAGAAACATGAAACGTACCAAGCGGTTTTGTAACAAGAGACCAAACTAAGGTTCGGCTCTTTTTCGATGGGGAAGAACGGGTTGAAGTTAAAAACGCATCTCCTTAACACCGACACGACACGCTTCGGCTGTCAAAGAACACGCGTGTCTGTGTTCGGTGGAAGAGGTTACGGCGGCTAATGAAGCCTTTTAGGACTGTAAAGCACAGCTAGTACTTCGAAACATATCCCCCACCCCCACCCCGACCTCCTCCACGACCACCATCCTCGCCATCCTTGAGATTTTTCTTTTCGGGGGGAAACCCAGGGTGATCACGCGCCGTCGTGCGAGATTCTGGCAAGGTGTCTGATAAACATCAGGCATCTCTTCTGAAGTCTGCCAGCTGGAGAGGTTCCTGTTTTCATGCTGGAAAAATGGACTCGGTGTTGCATGCGTTGCTGGCGTTCACGAAGGGAGTGTCACAGCGCTTGATTAGCCTTACAACAGGTTTACTCTAAAAGGCATATCTGTTTATCTGTCTGTCTATCCAGTCAGCCAGCCAGCCAGCCACTGCTCATCATCCATATACGTATATGTAATTATGTGCATATGCGCAATATATCACGACATCTTTTTTGTTGTTCATTTCATTCAGTTTTGTCGGAACAAATCAGTCGGAGAAAACAATATCAGCATCTACTTAAATTCTGCCCTTTGCTGAACAGACCGACAGTGACAAGAAGAAGGAAGACAAGAAAAGGAAAGACAAAGAAAAAAATTAAGAAAGAAAGAAAAGGAAAGAGAAGGAAAAAAGAAATTAAGAAAGAAAGAAAAAGAAAGAAAATGGTAAGGCACATACGATTTAATTACACTGGATCAGAGCATAGATCAGCACACCACGTCCCTAATGATCATCTGCAGTTTTAAGAGACATCTTCATTGAATTACTTCCCGCACAGACGGTCATTCTTGTGCTTGTCTCCTCTCAAGGGACAGTTGACAGAGGAATATGTCAAACCGATTTCGGATGTATCAGTGACAAGCTACAAAAATTGTACACTTTAGGGAGGTATAAGTTACAAGCTACAAACATTGTACACTTTAGTCTCATGCCATTCACTGTGTGCATAACAGTTCATTTTACATATTGTCTCCCTGTCCTGTGAAAAGTACGAGTGTGAGAACACGCGTTCGTGTATTTAATGTCTTATCTGTACGTCTGTGTGTGTGTGTGTGAATAAGAATTAATGCGAATGTACTTGTGTAAAGCTTGCACTTTGATCAGGCACTATAACTACAAGGTTTCATATTTACAAACATTAAGCAAACAACTTACTCTGCCCTTTTCTATGTCGCATTTATTTCTTTGTCTGTCTGTTTATCTTTCTTTCCTCTTTTCTCCCTTTCCCGTCATTTCCTTGATAGTTCGTTGATCCCTCTAGTAGGTTATTCTTTCGCTATTTTGTTCTTTCTTTCGTTCTTTATTTCGTTCTTTCTTTCCTTCGCTCATTCAGTTTTTTTATGGAATACATTTACGTACATATTTGCTGAAGATATTTTTTACTTGTAGAAACAACAAATCTTTCCGGAGAAGAAAGAAAGATGGGGCACAAATAATCTTAAAGCTGTACTCTCATAAATTAATTGTGAATACTTCACATGCCCAATCCATTTCTTTTTTCTTTCAGCTTACAGCGAATTGCCAGACGGAATAATTTATGCAGTCAGACGCGTATGAAAGGTTGTACCTAATCTGTTGTCCAAAATGTGATCCAGATGAACAAGAAATGATACTATAGATGTAGATCTGGGGGATTGCTACCAGTGGAGTGATTTCATTTTTTTCCAAAACGTATTAAATGCAATTCAACCAATCAGAGACATATTACCATAGGGGTATTGAAATGTGTCCCTGTTCCCCCAGGGAAAGTTAACAATTTTGACAATTGCGGGATTTTTTTCCTATTCTTTATTTTATTTATTTCTCTTTTTTAAACTACAGTCTCCGCATAACTGAACATCTTACTGTACCTACTCGGCACAAGCAAGGGAGCTGAAGAAATGATGTACTTTTTAGTGCACGTAGGCTGCAGGATTGCCTTGTGTCCTTCACTGTCTTTGCCCGTCATTCTGCCTTCCTGTTTTTGATTCTGGAAATGTCGTGTTTTCTAAAACATTATCACCCTTTCTTTCTGTCTGTCTGTATGTCTGTCTGTCAGGAATCAATCAAATGCGTCTAAAATGTGCATTCGAGGAAGTCATACACATGCTGACTTCTCTTCCAATTTGAAACGTGATTAAGATGAAGTTGTCTTTGTCACTGTTGTAAATTTATATTTTGCCGATAAAGATCTCCGATGTTCTTCTTTGTTAACAACCCTTCCCATCCTGCCATCTAACTTTCTAGCTACCCTTTCAGGGAATATCCCACAATAATTGCTTCATGCGTCCAGGGATAACGAAGTTTACGTTGGAGGCAGCACCGTATCATGAGCATCAGGCTGTCTTTAAAGGAGTACGTCCACTTAATCTGCGAAAACTATTTCTCTCGAAAGAAAAAAAAGCCGGCAGAGAAATTTTGGTTATGTGATGTGATTATGTAAGCTGGGGCTTGCCGTGACAGAGGGGAAAAGCTGTAAACAAATCCAGTGAAAATAAAAACTGAAAACTGCATAGTTCAGTTCGAGGCTGGCGTCGAACAGGAAGATGGTTCCAGTACGTGATTTGGCGAGAACACGCATGTGATTAAGAAAGGAAATAAAGAAAGAAAGTGAAAAAGAAAGAAAGAAAGAAAGACAGACAGACAGAAGAAACCTCCCCTTTAAAGTTTCGGCTCCTTTTCGAAAGCTAACCAAGATCTCGTTATCTCCTCGTGGCCATCATTCTGTTAGGGGCTGAAAGACACATTCTCTTCTGTGGGTTTGTCAGGCACTTAGATTTTCATGGAGTTACAAGAACGCTGATGTGCAAATACACTATGCTCACGAACGCACGCGCGTATAACGTCAAACATAAAAAGAAACGGACGTGTGGACAAAACAGACCGGAACGAAAACACAAAATGAAAGCGCTGGCAAGAGAAAACACGCTAATAGTGTTGAAAGAAGACATATCTACGTATTTTCTAGACTATCCCAAAAGTCTATTAAAGATACAGATAACATTTCATATCACCTACTGAACAGTGTGACAATTTAGGCTAAAGTAAAGCGAATGCCGCATGGCGCTGAACAATTTCCTACAAATATAACTCGATCTGCACTGGGTTGGCATGTGACATGTACTACGGCTTATCACTCTGAACCTCAGTCAGCTATTTTTTTTTAATGGCGTAAAAAAATCGTGTGAACGTCTCCAAGACGGAACAGAAAGAAGCAGATGGCCGAGTGGTCAAAGAACGGGCAACTGAACTCAAAGGCGCGGCCACAGGCTGGTTCGATACCCGCAGGGAGCAGCAAATTCCCCCCAGTTCACCCAGATGAGAAAGGGTACCTGACCCAAAGGTTAGGGAAGGAAAGACAGCAAGGGGGAGGAGATGGGAACAGCCGTGACGATAATGGCCCACAGAAAACTGGCGGTCTCAAACGACCCCCACTCCTCTACGACCTAAAAGTTTCACTGGAGATTCTTTACCGTTAATGTAAGTAAAAGCGTCAAGAGCACGGAAAAGTGAGCTTTACAGATACTGCCGTACTCGACTGGCCAGACGAAAAAGATCACCTTGTGCTAAGTTAGCCGGCAGTGTGGGAGGTCAGGGTTAACAGAACTGCTTAAAAAAACAGGATGGAAGATGGCGATAAGCCAGCGGAAAGTTTCTCCTGCCAGTGTGACGAAGCAAGTCCCATTTTGCTAGAGAATTAAGCTGGTGGAAACTTTCAGCGTTGGAACCAGGAATAATCTCTCCCTTTCCCTTCCCAGTGTGTTCCCATTTTTTTAAACTGCACTCTTCTAGGGAAACGTTATCAGATTGTAAGTACTTGCCCCTCAGGAAAGAATTTATATGACGTAGTCGAAAAGGTTATTGGTGGCTGTACACTTACCTACACATACAGTATCAAACCGTACACAGCTACATGTGACCAGCAGAGCTGAAGGGTGAATTATTTCTGATAATTTAAGTCATCCAAAATGGTTCAACTGAACACAAGTTCCAACTAAAGATTACCAAACTGTCTTTGTAATCAAGGAGTCTAAGGTTTGAATCTGTATGGCGCGCGCACACCCATATCCAAGTAGGGTTTTCAAATCATAGTGTTGTCTGGAGAAGGGAATGGACCAGGCTGTGTATGTGTTTTATTTCAGGTTTATGTAAGGCTTCTGATTTGGGGGTTAGTGTTTTGTAACGCCAGCAAAATCTCTACCATGCATTCATATACTTCAAGAAAACATAACAGAATGCAGGATGCAGAACTATGGACAACTGTGAAGATGTAAATCATCAAAACAAAGCTGATCACAGAAAACAAAGCCACCAGTGCTGAACTCTTCAACGGTAGTTCAGGGGAATACTTCAGGACTACCGTCGGGGTCCGGCATGGCTGTCTTCTCTCTCCCATGCTGTTCAGCATCTTCCTAGAAAGAATCACGAAAGACGCCCTGGAAGGTCACGAAGAAACAGTCAGCATCGGTAGCAGAACAAAACCAACTTGCGCTTTGCCGAGGACATGGAGGGCTTAGCTAGCAATGAAAAAGAGATCAGTCAGAGCCGCGTCCTAGTCTTCTTCATCTTTCTCTATGCTTGTGAGACATGAATCTGCAGAGAAGGATTCAAGTGATGAAGAGAAGATGTTTCAGAAAGGTGCTTCATATTTCGCACAAAGCCCAGGTCACCAAAAAAGGCAATAGGAGAGAGGATAAAACAAGCCAATGGGCCATACGAAGACCTGCTGACCACTCGAGATCATCAGGACTTGCGAAACCCATTCTCCAAGGTGCAGTACAGTGGAAGAAAAAGAAGAGGCAGACAGATAGAGCGATGGGAAAACAACATCCAAGAGCGGAATGATATGACGTTTGCAGAAGTCCAGAGACTGGCAGAGGACAGAGAGAAATGGAGAATGATGCTTGCCAAGTCGTCAGTGGTGCCCCATCAGTCTCCAAGACTACGGGACAGATGATGATGATGATGATGATGATGATGATGATGATGATGATGATGATGATGATGATGATTTAGAATACAGACGTTACTAAAAGAGTAAAGCAAGTAACCTGCTCTACGGTTCTCCTATTAACTCTAAATAGCCAATCCTTGCTGCACATTCGAGCAGGTTCTACACTACCGGAAGAAACCACGCGCCCAAGTGCCTTATAACTTGGCTCATCGTGTTATCTGATGTTGTCTGTATTTGCCGCATGAGGGGAAATGAACTACGCTCACTAGTGCCAGGACACAAGCAAACCATACATGCCTGTCAATGCCCACGTTGTGATTTCACAGAAGCACTTGTGTTACTCGGTCCTTTCCAGATCCAAAGCTATTTGGAACCATCGCTTGACGAGGGCTTGCTTAAATTTATCTTAGCGAATCACAACCGGCGTTCTAGCCATCTGATAACTCGAGACAGTAACCGTCTGTTGGCAGGAACGATAACTGGTTGCAAAAGGGGAGATCAAAAAGGTCCCAGCCGAGCTGAGCAACCCGTACGGGCGAGAAAAAACCAAAGGAAAATACCCCAAAGCCGGCGTCAGCATTAAAGCAGAACTGGGAGACCTGTAAAGGCAGCGAAGATCTTTGAACAACACACTCGTTAATGCTCGGGCAGCGATAAATGGCTGTCATATGATCGCCCGTCTGCCGTGCGAACACGGGACGGGGTTGTTTCGGTGCAGAGTCCGAAAAACATTACTTTTGGTTAAGGAAGTCATGTAGGGTGTCGGATGTTTTAACACATCCATTCGAGCCATCGATCGTCAGTCGATTGTGAAAGAAAGAAGGGAAAGGAAAGAAAAAGAGAGGAAGAAAGACAGTGGAAAGTGGAAGGGTTAGAGAGGGATAAAAGAAGGCAATACAAGGTTGGGAGATGTGGGCAGAGAAAAGAAAGAAAAAAAGAAGCTTATAAAATTATAATCAATTCATTTAACCGCTTGGAAAAAATTCGTAGGAAACAAAACCGTATTTTGAGGCCCACTTACGACATGATCTGGAGAGGCTACGTCGGGAAATAAGGTATAAAAGTGCATAAAGGTATGCATTATATAGGACGAAGCTAAAGAGACAGGTAAGAAAATTGGAGCGAGTGTTAGAAGAGATGGCAAACCATATCTGTTAAGAGTTTAAACACGCATAAAGTTCAAGCGTCGCTCCAGCGTCTACAAACCAGGCGACGCGCACAAATTAAAAGCAAACTTCGCCAGACAAAGGAAACCGAGTCGGCGAACTTTTGTCTCGTGCCTGAAAAACTCTCAACGGCCCATGGAGGCCATCGCAAAGCATTTACCCGTGACAGAGACAAGCAGCCACGCAAATATTACAACCGACTGCAGGCCGACAGTCTGAACATGTTGGCCGATTTCCAGCCAACATGTTCATGTTAAAGGCCTGTCATCCTCTTAGTTGGTGGGATTGGATGTTGCCTGTGTTGGGGGGGGGGGAGGATTTAAGAGTTGGGTACATGCTAACGAAGCAGCATTGGCTTACCTCTCGAGTGATATGACTGTGAGAGTGAGAACAGAGCAGATCATGGAATAGCTCTGAACGTAGTTCACCAGCCGGCAAATGCCCTCCCCGAAGATCCAGGTGTAGGTGAAGAATGCCACGCCCTGAAACAAACCCGCCAAAAAAAGTGAATGCAACAGTGGGTTAAGCACCGCAACATATCGCTCTAACAAAAATGGATTATGAAGTAAACTGTCCTAAAACTTTAGAATCTGTGCGTCCATCATCATCATCATCATCATCATCATCATCATCATCATCATCATCATCATCATCATCATCATCATCATCATCATCATCGGCAGCAGCATTTTCTTCTTCGTCTTCTTCTTCTTCTTTCGCGTAGCGTTGGAGACCGTTGAGACCCTGACGACTTACAACCAGTGTCCTTGGTTGCTCTCTATCTTCTGCCAGTCTCTGGGTTTCTGCAAACATGATGTTAGTCCGCTCTTGGATGTTGTTTCCCCATCGCTTCGATCCTCTGTCTGCCTCTCCTTCTTCCCCTCTGTACTGTAACTTGCAGAATGGTTTTGTTTTTTTTTCTCAAGTCCTGTTGGTCTGGAGATGAGCCCGTACCATTCCAGTTTTCTCTTTTTTTCACAGTAGTCAGAAGTCTTCATACGGTCCAGTGATTTACTGTATCCTGTGTCGTAGTGCCTCATTGGTGAGTAAGCAATCACCAGTAAGAAATAGGACATGCAATAAAAGTTTTAAGTTCGTCATCATGGAACCTGGAATTTTAAATAGAGGAATCCTATGGGGAAAGTTCGCAATAAGCCTGTCAGCATGTCACAACATTCCCCCTCCCTTACACGCACACACTCCTGATGTATCCAAAAATTCGATTAGTAGCAAGATTCAGGAAGATTCGATTTATCGATATGCCACACCTTGTTCAGAGAAAGAGGAACAAATAAGGATTGTTAATTTTAAACAAACAAAACCGATGTATTTGTTTTGAGCAATGATTCATATCTGGGCTAGTTCGCATGTTCCTAGTTTTGCACTGGTTACAGGTAACATCCCGAAAAGAGAAAGGTAAAAAGGACACCTTTCAGAGAGACTCGTTGACATAGCGGTCCGGCACAGTGCTTCCTTCAAAGGGCTACTGCTTGGTATATGCGTGAGAATATTCCATTCCCGAACAGTTATTAAAAGGTTTCTAAATTACATTTGAGATGAGTAGTTTTGAGGGAAAATATATCTTGAGTCAAAACACTAGCGCTCTGTTTGGTTCTTAATGACATCATGTGATACTCTTGATCTTCAAATGCTCTCTGCTCATCTTAGCCACCAGAAGGAGAGCGCCGAACCCTTTTTGAAGCTGCAGATTGGGTTCAACCGACTACCAGCAACGTTATTTACAATAAGCGTTATTGAGAAATGTAAGCCTCCACGCTTTCAATCTTTTCCTCATTTCCTGTCAGTAAACGACTTGCGTTCTCATTGGAATTTACTTTTCATTTTTTTGGAAACGGAAGCCATATTTTGGGGATAACTTTTCATATTGTAACATCTTCTGCGATAATATGTACAAAAAATATTGGTACAACCCAGCTTACATCATCAAATAATTTGGGCTAAGACGAGGATTTTTAGTTTATTTTTGTTCTGGTCGTATACAACAGGCAACTGGGAGCTTTTACAGTCTCTGCATTTAATTACAAGGCAACTGGAATTCCAACGGTGACTTCTTTGTGCGAGGCTCTCTAACGTGGAGATCATTTTTTTAATCGCCAATTAAAGATCAGTCCTGGAAAGTACTCGTTCATATATGCATGTGACACTAAAACCTGGACACGTACTAAACTGCTTGAAACAGAGAGTAACAAATCTGTCTTCCGTATCTCTGCATGGTTCTCTGTATGACGAGTTGTTTATTATTGTATGTGGTTTCCATTAGATCTTTCCTCACTATGTGCATGTTTTCGATTTACACATAAAATCCGTCTGTAGATTAGGCCACATGCTATTTAACTGTCACGGGAAAACCTCAGGAGGCAATGGGACGTGAAAATTGAATCACGGCTTCTGTCGTACAATATGGCGGCAGATAAGGTCTTTCATGGCGCACGACAAAGACTAGTACAGAAACTATGAAAGTGTCAATGGGCTAAAAACGAGGTACTACACTTGACGGGGTATTCACGTGACGCTCACCCACCAAATGACAAAAACGACGAACACAGACATGATTTGATCGCGTGGTTGCCAACATCACACGACACAGCCCAGCCAAGCCCAGACTGGCCAACAACAACACAACACAACGAAGGCAAAACAAAGAGAACATAACAAACAGTATAACACAATACAAAACAACACAACACGACGAAGACAAAACAAACGGAACACAACAAATAACACAGCACATCCAAAACAAACCAACACAACACAACACACGTCCACACAGATGCGCACATTTGCACGATTACAGGATTAGGACATGAAACACAAAAGGCAGCAAATCTCCTCAAAAGTTTTCTAAAATTCATCCACATTGGTCTGGGTTTTTTTTCATTGGCATTGATTATTGCTAGGGAACGAACGACAATACGCCCATGTTGAAAACGCGGCAACATTCAATAATGTGTTTCACAGGAGATTTACAGACAGCGTTCCCTTTCAATGCTTCTTGTTCTCCTTGTCTTCTTCCTTCTCTCTCTCTCTCTACTTTTGTGTCTGTGGGCGGGGGGGGGGAGGAGTGGTGAGCGCTAGACAGAGGGAGATAGAGAGAAGGAAGCAGTCCATCCCATAATGTTGCTGATCCCCGCATCACGTTTACGTAAAGAGGAGCCACGCGACCATCACGCGTTAAGGCCGGAAAAGTCCTCTGTTCGTAAACGCGCGTGCCTGGGCAGTGGACCGATGGCCAAAAAGGCTGGCACGATAACATTTTTGCCATTTTTGTACAACTGCAGCTATACTTTAGGATGCTCAGACTGTTATCCATCGACACATACAAGAGCTCTGTGTGAAGGGTACTCAAGTTATGCAGCGAATCCTGTCTGGCTCGGCAATGTGTGGTTGTCTGGTTGTTTGAGAGGGGCGAGGTGGGGGTGGGGAGTATTTGTTGCTTAATGTCCAGCCGCAAACAATGCGCATATCAGGACGGTGTTGCTTAGACAAAGTTTACGTGCTGTCGCTACACAGGCTTCAGTCACACCCAGTCACATTATACTGACACCGGGCCAACCAGTCCTAGTACTGTTCCCTATAGTGTCAGGCATCTGGCAGGGCAGCTACTAGATTGTCAATTAAGTCTTAGGTGTGATTCGGCCGAGGTGCGAACCACCACTTGACCACCGAGGCGTTGAGAGGGGCGAGGGGGTTCCTGACTGCATCATTATGCAAACACCATGATAATGTTATATGGTGTTGTGTTATCATCTTCTGCAATGGGTTATATGGTGTTGTGTTATCATCTTCTGCAATGGGTTATATGGTGTTGTGTTATCATCTTCTGCAATACAAATGAAATACAGTATAATACAATAAAAGATATTTTTACACGAGCCGAGCATCCGAAGTGAAAACACGAAGTTTCAGTCTATATTTCTTGCACGTCAAGCTAATAACAAACAAACAACTGCTTGAGACAGAGCAAGCCCTGTTTGGGTTGTTTCCTTGCCTGAGGAGTGCGTGCTAGTGTGTTTGTGTATGTGCGTGCGTGCATGCGCCGTAAAGCGATAGTCCCTGCTTGTATTATTACCATGAACCTCAAATAATTTTATGTTATGATGTTATGGGATACATACTTACAGTATCAAATGTTATACGACTGACTTTCAACAGTGACAGTTCAGCACATTTTAATTTCTGTTTTAAATTATATTGTATTTTATTGGATTATATTATTGTATTGTATTGGCCACGCTTGTATCTGAGATTATCTCCTTACGAATGATGCTGATTGAAAAACCCGCGTTAAATATGAAAAAGAAAGTAAACATGGAAATTAATTGTAATTCAACGTCTCCTTCATGTAAACCAGTTAGACGTAAACCAGTTAGATGTAAACCAGTTAGACGTAAACCAGTTAGATGTAAACCAGTTAGACGCAAAGTGTTCAGAAATGCACGTGTGCGATCAGCGCATGAGTCTTATTCAGGAAAGGGATGGTTATATCGTATTGCGTACAACTGCTTAAAAACAAAAAGAAAAAAACCAGTTTATTGTTACATCGGATTTGATGTAAATGATTGGCAAGTTTTAAGCCTTGAAAATGATCTTCAGCAAACATTCGTTCATGCAGACAACGTACTGTTACTGAAGACAATATGTGTTTGAACTGAGATGGTTGTTTTTTTACACTTGAAGAAATAGCGCATACGATGCGAGAAAAAAATTGTCTGATATGAAGAAGAGAGGTGAGATGGAGGGATGCTGGGGGAGACACGGGGAGGGGGTGGGGGGCAGGAAGGTGGTACGAGATGCTAATCAACATGGCATTTTCTCTCTTGCAATAAACCTAAAGATATCCCTCATCACAGTGTACGTAGAAGCGAGAGCCCGGCCGATGTTATCAGCAGCAGTGGCTCTGCCTGCAGCAATAGCGCACTTGTCTGGAAATCACTCCTGCCAGTGTGAGGACTTCCAACCTTTTCAGCTTCCTTCACCTGGCGCGTGCGTGCTGGAGGCGAAAGGTATTTCACACCCACCTCGGATCTTTTCAATGAATCATTTTTTTTCCAGGAAGCAGGCGACGCGCGTAATGTTCTAAACTCGCAATGCGTTCTGTGAAATAGAAAGTTTGAATCGCAGTTTGGGTTGGAAACCCATTTCGATATATACGGTTCACGACATGTCCAGAGATGTACTGTATAAAACTTAGCTTATCATGTTACTTCGAACCAGAGGAAAAGACTCTTTGCAGAAAAAAATGCCTTCGCGAGACAAAATAGATCCCATGGGTTGTTGTGATTTAAAACAAGCAAACAACAAACTGCACCCCACCCTCCACCCCTCCCCCCCCCCCCCCCCAACAAAAAAGCAAGTACACATTCTGAACACTTCGTATGACCCTTTTTTGTGAGCAAACTTGACTGTAAGCCTTTAACTTAGTCAAAACGAGGCGCCTTCTGAAAAAATTGTGGGATCGTACTAGGTTCGTTTTCGGTCATCTTTACCGTTGGATTGAGGACTGATTACATTTTCTGTATTCTAAGTCTTGATCTAAATAGGATTGAGTAAGTAAGGTAAGTGAGTGACTGAGTGATGAATAAAACCCAGACACACATGGGTGTCCACATCAATTCTGTCTGGTAAATAAAATGGAAGGAAAAAATTCGCACAATCAGCACTGCATTAGAGATTTCATCACGTGCAGATGTTTCTCGCAGCTCCTGACGGTGGTCGTACTTTGCTGCAGGAAAAGACTGGGGTGGGGAGAGATGGGAGGGGACGGGAAGGGCGAGAGACGGCTAGGGACGTCGGGTCTAGACACGATATCCACCTGATGAATGTTTTATCTTGGAACAGCGAACACATTATCTTTATTCAACTAGACTGAATTAACAAGCGATGAGAATTACGAAGAACTCAATTAACTGTACAAAAAATGGATACAAACCACCCGCCCCCTCCCACACACTTAAATAACCCCCTCCCCCCAAATAAGGACTAAAGAGAATCACACGGGAGGAAGAAAGCTTCGTTGCTATGTAATGTCTTCTCTGAGAGAAGATTCGATTTCGTTCGTTCGAATTTAGAGAGGGGTGTACTGCGTGATGCTGTGTACCTTAGTCGCCTCTGGTCAGTAAACTCCTTCAAAATCGCCCATCACCACGCGCTTAAGCACCACTCCTTACTACACCTCCATCATTGGTCGCCTTAATATCCCCCTCCGCCTTCTGTCGGTCAGTAAATATCAATCGAAAGAAGCCATCTTTACGTATACTTTTCCTCACAGATGTCCAAGGAACGCGGCTTACGAAAATCAAACTTGTCTACTCACTCTCTAGCTCACACAGGTATATAGTGTATGCAGGCACCACACACACACACACACGTACTCTCACTCACGCACGAATCCACACAACAGCAAACACACACACAGTGGGACGTAGGAGAGAAAAGAGGCATTCCCCCCCCCCCTTCCTGGTTGTCACCTAAATTCGCCATAGAAAGTTTTTCCCAGACAACAGTTTCCAGACATCTCTTCACAGCAGACGACAGCGCTAGCATAAAAGCATTTTGGCACGTGCCTGGTCTCTGTAAAGAATTTATGTAGCCTTTTGTTCACGAGCTGTCCCTTGAGACGGGTTCCCCGACGCGCTGGAAGGGATGGCACGCTGCCGACGGTCCCTTGGGTGCACACTTACATGACCAGAAGGAACTAGAGACAGAGAGGAGAGGAATCTAAGCATTTCAGCGTAATACAGGTAAATTCATTTACCTTTAAAAGTCATCCGCCTACAGACGGCGCTGGAGGGAGCCTTTATAAAACAATTGCTGCACGGGTTCTGCCGTTCACAGAGAGATACGTGCATGGCAAAAAACCCCTAAAAATACCAGATGAACACACAAGCCAAGACACCGACCAGCTAAAGGTCAGATGGACAGATTCCGAAAGAAACAGACATGTGATGTCGTAATACGCACAAATCTGCCTGTGGTAGAAATGGAAGTATTTGAAGGTCTAACGAAGGAGGTAGCCCGCCATTTTGGCACTCTGTGCCGTTTTGGTACTCAACATAAAAGGTGGTGTGGAGTACCAAAAATTGCAGGGGATGATTGATGGGAGAGGAGAAAAAAAAAACATACTACAAGTATACCCGCCTCTTTACCATCTTCTGGGGCTGTGTAGGTTACATGTATTGGTGATTCTCGGCATATATTTGTTGACTGATACACATTCCTGGTTGTTTAATCTAAACCTTCGCTTCTTCTCTTACTGTCGTCGTCACCATCGTTCCATCTTCCCCCTTCCCCCACCCTACCTCTCTGTTGACAGCCGCGTCGAGCAAACGCCAGCTCGGCCAACTCTCCACCGCCCAGCGCTGCCGTGAATCTGGATCACTGAGCGAGATAACTCGACCAGTGTCTTGAAACAGCTTGAACATGGTCAGGAGACGATCCGACATTTGATTATGCAAGTCTTAACACTATCTGTGTGTGTGTGTGTGTGTGTGTGCTTATTCTTTTTTTGCAGTATCTATAATATAGTATCTTTATTAGCACTGGTCAAAATGCGGACGGGTAAGAAGGAAGAACGCATGCATTTTCTTTAAATTTCCTCTTAATCCGCAGGAGATAATAGGGTCTCACAGTATACATAGAAGTGGTGAGCTGAATGTCATCAACAGATAAGGAAAAGAGGAGTATTGTAGAGAACGTATTCAAAACTAGGCAGTCTCGATGACTACAGACTTCATTGATGCTCTAGGGAGATTTTCAACAATAGAACCGATGAAGTCGAGTTCCCTTTGCCATCTGTGAAAACTAGGCGAAGTGACCGACCCCGTAACCCCTGCGCCACTGGGGTCTTTTGTTAGGGACCCCACCCCCTACCGCCTTATATGGTGGGTGGGGTAGGGGTAAGCAAGAAAAGATTTCTTGTCGACGTCATTCGCTCAGATCGTTATTTCAGTTCTCAAAGGCCTCGGATCTTGACGGTTGGCATTTGGTTTGTTGTGTCACTGTCTTCATCGCGAAGAATCGGGGTCCTAGCTTATAAAGCACGTCTTGTCCCGACTACAGCATATTTATGAAACTCTTTATAGTGTGTCTCAAAGTACACTGGATTGTTCATATTTGCCTAGTAATTGTACAGATTCACACATATCAGGACTTGCCAACGTGAATTACACAAAACCTGTATATGGATGGCACACTCCTAGTAGGCGAACGTTAGAAGCGGTTTTATTTTTTGTTCTTTGTTGTGTTGAGTTTTCGTAAGGTTAAATATATAATAAAAATATACCAAGATGCATATGTTCATGCAGACTTATTGCACGACTAAGGGCTTTACAAGTAATGCCAATTAAAAAGCAAATTATGTCACCTTATGCTTCGTTTTTTTATTGCTATTTTCACAAAAAATAAGTTTTAGGTTTATTAAATCTGTCTGGTTAATGAGTTGATATTGCTCATATTTATGAGGAATGTAGACTCTCCTCCCTCTTTCGCCTTCCATCTCCCCACTTCTTACGCACATCTTAGATAACCCTGGGTTTCCAGCCGAGTTCATCTTTACGAGCGTGCGTGTGTGTGTGGGTGCATGTACATGAGCGTGCGTGCGCGTGCGTGTGTGTGCGTAAAGGAGTGAGAGTGTGTGTGTGTGTGCGCGCGCGGGAGAGAGTACCCAAGGTACATGTGCTGAATTATGCTTTATTTTATTCCCTCTCAGCATTTGTTTGATGAAAGAGACAGCCCCGGGGTTGCAAAGGAAGTTACGCAGAAAGTCGAAAGCACCACTTCAAAACAGCGCCGCCTAGACACATCTCTTCAAGATCAGGCACGTGTCAGGTAGAATTAATGTAGCAAACTCGCTGCTTTCCAGCGGGACATGCTCTCCACTCCCGTAGCCTCGTGTTAGAGCAGGTCGGAGACTACCCAGACCAAATATCAAAGGTATTACGGGGTGCGAGCGTCGGCACAGAGTCAGTGAGGTCAAGTCTTGCGGCAATCAGCGCTAGGGAACGGAGAACTCGCTTACCGCTCTCAGACCGACTGTAGGTCCTCATAGCCCCGCTGACATCCGAACCTAACTGTTTTAACCAGCTGCCGCTGAAAGCTTCTTTAGTTGTAGGGGTTTCTTTGAAAACATTTAGAATCGCTTGTGCATGTAGGTCTTCTCTACAAGCACCTGGTACCGCAAGTCCTTTTATCCTATGTCTATATTTTCCTTTTCCTCTTCATCATCTCCTCGTGTCCTTTTTCTCACTCACTTTCTCCCTCCCTCGCTCTCACTCGCGCATTTACACGCCGACACACGTACCTATAAACACATACACGCACGATCCCAGCCAACCACACACTCCCTATCGCCAATCCCACACGGCCCACGTCGGCAACCTGCGCGGTTGAAATTGTGATAATACGATATTATAGTCAGTATATGTGTTGTGCCTACACACACATTTTCAACGAGGAACAATGCATGGAGTTAGCCACACAAACCCACAGGATTAATGACGTACACTACAAGCAGAAGCACCACACCACAACACAGCACAAACACCACAGCAAAAATACCACAACACAAACACCACAGCACAAACCCACAGCACGAACATCACAGCACGAACATCACAGCACAAACACCACAACGATGTAGAGTTGCACTTGCCTGCAGTATGGCAGCTGCAGGCACGACGCACATACACACGAGTGTCAGAAGAAAGAAAATCCCAAACAGCATGAAAAGGGGGAGCTCGTAAGGTTGCACCCGATGCACTTCTGAGATATGATGGTTCTCATGGGGGGCCTCGGGGACAGAGGCACTTTCACGACCTCTGACGCGCAAGAGTGTCAGAAGAAAGACAATCCCAAACAAAAGGGGTGTTCCGCCATAGTATGTAATGTACTCTATTTGGTAGATTTGGTTTGGTTTGGTTTGTTGCTTAACGTCCAGCCGCAAACTATGTGCATATCAGGACGGTGTTGCTTAGACAAAGTTTACGTGCTGCCACACGTGGGACTGATGGCGCAACACGGGCCTCAGTCCCACCCAGTCACATTATACTGACACCGGGCCAACCAGTCCTAGTACTGTTCCCTGTAGTGCCAGGCGTCTGGCAGGGCAGCTACTAGATTGCCAATTTTTAAGTCTTAGGTATGACTCGGCCGGGATGCGAACCCCCGACCTCCCGCCTCGGAAGCGGACGCCTTAACCACTAGACCACCGAGGCGGTCTCTATTTGGTAGATGATGATGATAAAAACAACAATGACAACGACTGTGGGTATGTCCGGCACACTCTGGTAATATAAACATCCTTGTTTTAGATAAATGGGTAAAAATCCCAGCGAGTGAATCTTTCATAAAGTCTAACATCTCTTGAATATAAACACTGAAAGAAAAGACTGAGTAGACGACATTGAGGAATTTTACATAAATTCAAGTCGTAAACTAGACACATATCAGGGCGGTGTTGCTGGAGACAAGTTCACGTGCTGCCACACGTGGGACTGGTGTCCCCACACAGGCTTCAGTCACACCCAGTCACATTATACCGACACCGGGCCAGCCAGTCCTAGTACTGTTCCCTGTAGTGCCAGGCGTCCTGCAGGACAGCTACTAGATTGTCAATTTTTATGTCTTAGGTATGACGGCCGAGACGCGAATCACTTACCTCCCGACCCGGAAGCGGACGCCTTAACCACTAGACTACCGAGGCAGTCAACAGTAAATGTTTGGTGATTTTTGTTGTATTGCTTGACATTTCTTGACCCTATAAATGTCTATAAGCGTCGGGTCTATAATGTATGAGTTAAATAGAGCTTATTACAAAAAAAACTAGCATCGCCTGCAGGGTGTGCGAATGATGTAATTCGATTGGCGGTTCTTAGAAGGTGGAACAATATAATTTTAATGTGCAAGCTTTAGCCACATACCAGTGTTCCGTTGTTCCCACAAGGATTAATATAGGAGTTAGGTTTGGTCTTTAGCATATACGTTAAAGGTTTTTCTTCTCTGTCTGTTTGTCTGTCTGTCCCTCCCTCGCCCAACATCAACAAATCCCGAACTCAACGAACACAAGGAGATAAACAAGGACAGATTGAAATTGCAAATGTCTTCCACGCATGACAGAGTCCTGAAGAAGAAAAACTATGCCCTACCAGCACTGCAGCGTTGTAGAATGCGATTCGGTACTCCTCTTTTTGTCGGGGTAGTTCACAAGAGGATATGATTCAATGCCAGACGGGCCAGAAACGGGGACATAGAGACTGCCCGCGTCCCCCCCCCCCAGTCCATTCCTTTCCCACATCCACCTGCACCTCCATATCCACCTCAACACCGACCTTTATGTCCGAATAGGACGCTAGTTTTACTGATTTCCTTAAAAGAATAATTTTTATTTAATTGTAATTACTTTTCTACTTTACGCGAAATGTCATCCATCTGAATATCTTCAGCTTTGTTCCATGTTGGACGACCGGTTGTCTCATATTACCCGCCAAGGAGTCTCATTTTGAAAATTTAATTGAAATTAGTAGACTTCTTATTCATTTATTTTATTTCCGATTCAACATTTCGATCACACTTAAACTCTACAGTTTACACAACAAAAACCTTGTTTTTGTCTGCGCTTGTATTTTCGCTGAATGTGTTTTTGCTTAACTGTTCCGAGTTTATCGACTTTCCTCTAGTAGAAATAGCAATAGATGAAGTGAAATTTCCTTAATGTTCGGTGTCGTAATCAACTTTCTAAAAACCAAGAGGGTAGAACAGAGAAGAAATGAGAAAAGGGAAGAGAGAAGATAATATAGAAAGGAATAGAGAAAAGATTAGAAGCCAGAAAATACTAAAGAGAAAGTTGAGCAGAAGAGAACACAAAGACAGAGACGAGGGGACTCAAAGGTGGAACAAGTGTTTTTTTCCACGAGGCCTCCTGTCAATACCGGAATATTTCAGAAGTGTGTATTGGATGCAACCGTACCCCCTTCTCACGCTGTTTGGTGTTTTGCTTCTTCCGAGTCTCTTGCTTGTGCATTGTGCATGCGTGTCGGGTCTATGACAGTAATGTCACTCTAGTTGTGAGAATTATTGTTCAAAGCACTGAATAATTATTGTTGTTATTATGTAAACTAAAATGACTGTATATGGTTGCCAAAGCACACCCAGTCCACTCAATTTCCTGGGGGTGGGGGGGCTCAGGGGTAGTAAAAGTGTCTCTCTCCTCCAGCACTCCATGTCGATCTGAATATCCCAGAAACGTGTGCATCGGCTGAAAGTCTCGCGGGGTCAGGCGTTAAGCCTAGCATCTTTCTTCAGAGGAAACTACACCAGGATCCGCAAGAAAAAAAAATAGTCCTAAGATATTTCTCCACTTCTCCTATATATGATTGTGGAATTTTTAAGAGGGCGGGGTGGGGGGAATGGGCTCCACATGTAGCCCTATCCAAAAATGTCTGTTTATGCAACAGCAACAACCAAAAAACCCAGAGGGTAAGGCATACATATATCGTGTGAGATGAAATTTTGCCAGTTACATAAGAGAAACACATTGTTTCTTCATTGCCCCAGTGCAAATTTCGACGCAATGAGATGCCGCGATACCAACGAGACCCCAAGCCATCTGTTCGAGACCCCAAGCCGTCTGTTCTGAACATACTACTCCCGCCGTCTTTTAAGTCACGTCAGAGCTTCTTAGACTACAGGATGCACTTCGATAAGTTTTACAGATTGTGAAACACGTTCTCGGGAACAGACATTTGGCATTGTTTAGACATTCCCGACTATGCAGGCTTGCCTCTCCGATAGACTGTCTCCATTACAAAGACACACGCAGACAAGCCCACCTATGAAGAGGATTTCAAGTCGTTATATCTATATCTCTGCTTTTGGGACCATCCTTGGAACTTTTTTTGTGGCGGTAATGTTGCTAACAGTGTCCAAAAAGTGATAAAAAGTTAAGACGAGCTTGGTATATTTTCTGGGGTTCGACACAAGGGCTCTGTTTAGCGAAGAGTTAGATCAGCTGAGGGAAAAAGAAAGAAGGAAAGTAAAAAAAGAAAGAAAGAAAGAAAGAAAGAAAGAAATGGGAGGTAGAATGTTCCTTCTTTGCGTTAAACACCCTTTTCGGGCAATGGCAGCCTTGTGCTTGCATGCTGCTTGCATGCTGCTTGTCTGCGTATAAAAATAACAACCAGTCACGTGGCATACCCAGAGTAATCATTACTAGTGGTGGCATTAGCAGCAACAACAAAAGGATTGTTAATAAACACAATACCAGTGATCCTCAGCAAGCAGACGACAAGTTCCTGACATCTATATCTGTGGACCTCTGGTGACACCACGCAATAGGATGGACAGAATTCGTGCTACAACATACAACTGCCTGGAATAAGCTCTGATAAACACAATGCTTCGCAAGGAATCGTTGGTTCGTAAGGAGCGTCATTAGTATTTCGTTTCAGTTTGCAAAACTCTTGAAAACAGATGGATACGAATAATCACGGAAACGTCTGCCGGTGGATCACACACGACATGGAGCATAGGGATTTTTTTTCTATGCTATAATGGGCTATTGCCTCAGAAAGGGAGATGACAGACGATGTGTTCACTTTCAATAAAGAAAAACTCCTCTCTGCTGTAGATGATCTAATTAGTGATCGCCTCGAGAGAGTCGGTCAACATCGTTCTGAGCTCGACATGAAAGCCGCTATCTAACTCGTTAGTCGATTTTTGCTTCACATGAAAAGTAAGTAAATGCGCAGGCACGGCCGTGAGTGCAATTTCTGTGCACATGCCTTCGTAAATGTAATTGTGAAGTTTTTCTTTCTTTCTTTCTTTCTCACCTCACTCAGTATGAAATGGATCCGGTAGAGAATTTATGAGCAGTTGCAACACAGTATTTTTACACACGCGCGTACGCACGCCCACATAGGCGCGAGCACACAGCCATAGACGCGCATAACCACGCGAGGGCGCGCGCACACACACACACACGGGCAGAGGGTAGGTAGCGAGTGAATAAAAAGCAAGACTACTCTAAGCCAAAAGAAAATACACAGGAAAACACAAACATAGTAACAAAGTCTCCAAGAGCTTACAAGGCAAGATTTTTTGACAGAACTAGCGAAAAACGGCATGTTGTCACAAGACAAGCGAGAGATTGCAAGAAACGATCTGCAACACAAAGCAGGCAGCACACGGGAGCTGGCGAACATCCCCAGCCCGCCTGACGTAGGCACGCACACGGGTATTCCGGGAGAGGAGTGCCCCTCCCTCTGCCCGTGAAACCAGAGCAAGTTCTTGTCAGAGACTGTTTGTTGTTGCAGCATCTCCTGAGATACGAACGGTTCCACTGCAGTACCGTCACGCAGTTCCCCCCACCCCACCCACGCCCTGCCCTGGCTTGGCCTACTGTCCTCTCCCGCACCAACACATCTTAGCGTTGGGGGGGGGGGGGTAGGCCGTACAAAAAACGTAAAATGACGCAAGGATGACGTAAAAGAATCCCCCACGGGATGACGTCAAACAATCCCCCCACCCCAAAAACCATCTCAAGAAAAAATATATAATTGCTTCAAAACTACAACACTCATTGAAGTCACCGAAACAACAATAAAAGTTTTTTTAAACATTCTCAGTGCTTACGTTTTTTTTAAAAAGCGCTGATCCAGGTTCAATTCCGTGCGTGGCAATAGAGCGCTAAAAAAAAGTGTCTTCAAAGCTACGATAAAGGGGGGGGGGGGAAATGTGGAACTCTGTAACCGTGTCAAATGGAGAGGCGAGCGAAAGCAGCATTTTCCTTCGTGACAGACATGGCTGGCCGACTCCTGATCAGCGGGCTCCACTCTCCGGATTTGTCTCCCTGCTGGCTCCCTGGGTGAAACAACTATTCCGCATATCCCTTCTCTCCCTCTAATTCCCTTGCGGTTCCCCCCACCCCCACCCCTTGTGAGAAAGCCGCACAATTTTTGTTAAAAAGCCTTTGGGAGCAGTGCTGGCTTGCACGAAAGATAAGGTCGGGTAACTTCTGATCAGCAGGTTTCACTCACAGTTTGTCTCCCTGTTCGGTTTGGCCTCCTTCCTATCCCCCTACTCCATACACACACCGCCTGACCTGTCGCACTTTCAGTCTTAATTCGTGTCTGAACCCTTCGCGAGAAACAGCACCGGTGGGCGAGCCCCGAGAGGGCTGAAGAAATTCTGTCCATTGATCTGCTCGACAGACGAAGGATGGGTGGCTTCTAATCTTCCCAGGGTAGGGTGGCTTCTAATCTTTCCAGGGTAGGGTGGCTTCTAATCTTCCCAGGGTAGGGTGGCTTCTAATCTTCCCAGGGTAGGGTAGCTTCTAACCTTCAAACTGAGCTCCTAGATTTATCGCGACTCTGAGGGGCTGCCTATTGCCATCCCCACACCTCCGCTCCACCCTGGCATATGAAAGTGATGACGACAGCCAAGCGCGGGTGGCTGCGTCATCCACCAGACGTCAATCAGCGTTTGTTTGGGAAGGTCGCGGAGGGCACATCTTACCAAAACATCTTTCTTCCGGCACCTTTGCTTGCAACAATGTCTCTCTGTCTGCGAAATTTCAACGGGTTTACCCAGACGTCGCCAGCGAAAGTTCACAGTTGTCTTCCGTTACGAACGAAATGTCATGCATTTAGTATGAAACCTTCCCGTTTCAACTATTCGGCGAGTACAAGTACTAAACAAGAAAGCAGGTAAACGAGTCAGAAAGAAAGAGACATAAAGAAAGGATAAAATACAGTCAGAAAAGAAATGGAACGAAAGAAAGGAATGTACACTTAGAACTTACATTCTGAGCGAAGCATGCGAGAACACTTTTTGAACTGAATCTCTGGCTATTACGAAGAGATTCATTTTGGTTCCATGTATGTTGTTTTCTATATATGTTGTTCTTATTCACAGCATACATATATAAATTATGATATTTATTCACAGCATACATATATAAATTATTATATTTATGGTACATTTATATTATTACCGTGTTTTGATTGTATGCGGCGTCAGAATTTAGACTTATTTTGATGTAAACAAGATATCGTTGGTTCCTTCCTCCCCTCTTCAGATCGATTCCCGCTAGCAAAAGACGCAGCACCCGCATCTTTCTGTGAAATAAAGTGGAGGCCGGTGCCAACAGCCTCTCTCGGACGTTGGTAGGAACAAGATAAAGCAGCTGGCAGTCCCGAGATTCAGAGCTATTTAAAGTCATCGGTCACGTTTCGCGTAGACCATTTCGCACCGAGTTGGTGTGACCCGGGGATCTGTGGGACATGCATAATGCATCACCAGGCGGATCACATTCGACGTAGGCATGATCTTTATGACAAACGGCTTTGCTCAGTGCCAGCTAGAGTCGGGTTCGAACCTGTGAGACACGTGTGCGCGTGCGTGGGAACTGGTAGAAGCGTGCGAGAGTGCGTTCCTCTCATATGTGCTCGAGGAAGACTGTGATTGGTTCAGTACGATGTGTGTGTGTGTGTGTATGTGTGTATAAAGGTGTGTATGTGTGTGTGTGCACGTACGCGACGGCTCATTCCTGTCTTTATGCTTACAGTGATTAGTTGCTTGAGTTATGCGTGTCTGCGTGTCTGCGTGTGTGCGTGTCTGCGTGTCTGCGCTTATCCACCGAAGTACTCGCTCGCAGATCAGCGTATGTTTTCTCCGGACAACAACGCCTAATGGTTAGGACCAAGCTTCTATAGTTATAGTACTTTTATCTCTCACGACGAATGTCAGGATTACTGGAAGGACATGGTATTGAATCCTTATCATCGGCTGGTGCTGTTTATAGACATTGTAAAACTGCACAGAAAATTCTTAAAGATTTCGTTTTCCGTTCTGAATGCCAAAACATTTCAACTCGAGGAACCTGCCCACTGGAGACCAGTTCAACTCTTTACAAAACCTTGGGACTGTCAAGCATCCAGCTTTTCTTCTGACAGTGGAGCCACCAGAAAGTCGAATTTAAAAAAATTGTAATGGTGTTTTGAAATATCCTGTAAGGGGCTGGCGGAGTGGGAAACTTATCGTTTCCATTGCCGAAGGTTCATGAGTTCAGTTCAGTTGTTTCAGAGAGAAAGTGCTTCCACCTTTCGGTGATTTTGTCGTACCTAGCGGAAGTGTAGTGTAGTGTATAGTGTAGTGTAGTGTAATGTACTGTAGTCAAGGTACATGGATATGGTTCTCGGGTGAGCAAATACTGCACATGGCGCCCTAACTGCAACGTGTCTTTGTGTTACACTGTGCAAAATGTGCGTTAGACAATGAAAACGGAGTTCATATTTTTGCACAGTGCGTGATATCCACTCGTACAGGTACTTCTGTCATTGCCTAATCGAAGCTGTAGGAGACTTTTGATAAACCTTTGATATATCATGTATTAACCTTTACTATTGGGTTAGGGTTTTTCCCCCTTGTCAGTGTTCGATGTCTTGAATACGGGTATTCGCTTGAAACGTCACGAGGAGCAAAGAGGGGTTGATCAGGAAGGTGCAACATTTATAATGGGATTAAGTCTACTGCTACGTTGGATAGTCGACTTTATCTCTATAAATCAAAGTACGGCTTGCAGGTGATGGTGGATTGCTTTGTTTGCATTTACGAGAATTTCTCGCTACTTTGACGGGGGGGGGGGGAGAGAGAGAGAGAGAGAGAGAATAAATGTCCCACAGTTAATGACGGATGCGATGTTGATAATTAAAACTACCTAAAGAGGAAGAATGTGAATATTGAGACTTCCTCATATGCTGCATGGGCTACGGGGGGTGCTTGAGCTTGGCATGCTAGCCAAACCTGTCGGTGTCATTGGTTCAGTAAGGTCGCGTTGTGAAATTACGATTCTCGGATAACTGTCGTGCGGCCAGACCCTGAGAGCGACAGGCGTTTGCCGTGAAGAAGTAGGAGAAGCGACTGGCGTGAGAGGGGATGCGAAAGCCGCACCGTCCCGCAGAGGAACGACCGGACAGGTGGAGCTGTTGAAGCACGTCGCGATCGTAGACCGACGGCAAAAGTCTTGTCAAGAAACAAGCGAAATGGGGGGGGGGGAGTGGGTTCAGATCTCATCTGCAGCACAACTATCTCTTGTAGAACGGTTGCTAGAGGCGCCCCCGCAGCATGGCAGTAATATGGAAGGGTGTATAGAGGGTCGTGGGTTCGAATCTCGTGTCCGCTGCACATACTTCCTCCAAACATAGCATCTCTTTACAAGCTTTCTCCCCAGATTTCTTGTCTTCCCTTCCCTTCTCTTCCCTCCTAATCTTGAGACAACTTCGTCGCTGATTTGGAGTAAAACAACCAAACGCAAAACCCCTATAGCTTCAGCTTTCCCTTTAAACAGCTATAAAAATTCAGATTACCATCACCTGCACATATAGTTGATCGTGTGTGTTTTTCATTATTTAAAACTTTTAGAGATTTATTTGCTTTAAACCACAGCATCTTTGGGTTGTCGCCTCTAAAAATGTCACAAATAATTTTTTAAAAGAGAAACTGGGGTCTTGTTGCGCTAAGGTTAAGTGCTTGTCCAGAGACGTCAAGAACCGCTGTAAGTGGATCCCTATCTGGTCTGTCTGCAACACGTGTTTTTCTTGGTATGTTCCACCTGTAGATATGTCACGTGTGCAATGTACCACCTGTGTATCGGCGGAAAGTGGGGTATGGAAGCCTTGTGTATTGGACCTGGCGTGTAGTACAAACCAAAGGAAGACAACATTCACCGACCGATGTGCTCAAAAGGGCGATAATTCTAGCCGCTTACCTTGACCGGCACGCAGATGAGGACCAGCATGAGATCCGCGCAGGCCAAGGACAGCAGGAAGATGTTGGTCACTGTGCGCATGCGCCCGTAGTAGGAAATGGAGAAGATGACCAGCCCGTTGCCCACCAGGCCTAGAAGCAGCGTCAGGGAGTAAACGAGCCCCACGGGTACTACCTCATCCAGCGGTAGGATGCTGCTGTCGTATTCGTAGATGTAGTCGTCGTCGGAAAAGTTCGAGTGCAGCAAGGTGCCATTGCTGTCGTTGTTGTTGTTGTTGGGAAAGTCATCAACGTCCATGACGTAAGGCAGAGCGTCGGCTTCGAAGGTGGTCATGGAGAGAGAGAGAGAAGGAAAGAGTGGGGGGGGGTATGGTGTGGGGCACAGGGCAAGAGCGGAAGAGGAGATGACGGAAGAGAACGGCGTCGCTTGGCGCTAGCAGTGGCACATAATGGCGAACAGAAAGTGTAGCCTGCCACTTGCAGATCTGGGCTGCTGATCCAAGGGCTGTTACCGTTGGGTTTTTTTTTTTCTCGAACGTCGACAGAAATTTCTGATAACAGAACGCGCAGACGCACGCACGCACGTACCCACACGCATATACACCCAAGCACAGAACAATGCTCACGTAACAGGAAAATTTCAATGGAAGGACGTTCTGACAAAGACAAAACGTCACAATCATATGTTCCTGCTAAAACCTTTCGGATATGTTGGGTCCATTTGCGTGTTTCCGATACTTATACACAAATCCTGTGAATTACACATGTAGTCCTTGAATGACTGAACCAGTCTTTCCCAGCTGAACCCAACGGTTTCTCACTAGCATTAAAAAATTGTTAAAATCTAATTGAAACGAATTCATTGTAAATGATAGTACTGAGAAAAGCGTCACTCACAAATCAAATAAACATCACCAAAATCTTTCTATTAACTGTGAACTCTGGGAGTGGCACTGTTCTAAGACAGTCTCACAGACATCACAGTTACTTACAAGTGTTGTCCCAGTGACTTACGTGATGTGTAACTTGTCTTATAAGTCAATCAATTTGTTTTCGAGCCTGGGCGCAGCGCAAGAATGAGAGCTATATAAACCTGGCAGCGTCAAATTCTCAGCTGAAACTGAAGTCCGAAGAGTAGTCACTTCAGGGGAATAAACGCTGTCTGGCGAGGTTCTTGTCAATGACCCCTCTTCAAGACCTCCGGAAACTTTATAAATAAGAAACGTAGCCCGATTGAAGCGCACGCACGCATGCGCGTGCCGGCTGTCTTCGTCGTCGTGCTTCCGACAGCCTCTCGGTCCGTCCAATCGTTTTGGCGAGATTTGGCTGTCAGCTGCACCCAGCGGCAGGCACGGAGGCTGGAAGAAATTCAGTACGTGGGCTGGAAGCTCCACGCGACAAGACTCCCGCTCCTTGTGTACGGCACCATACCCTCTGCCAAGCGTGGTGAGAGTAAGAGGTGGGCTCACAGGTTTGCGAGTGGGGGGATGGCGAGTGAAGAATCTGGCTACAGCCACCGACCAAATGCCGAGCAGCGAGAATGTGGTCTGGAAAAGCTTATTTCGTGCTGGAAGCAGACGCCATAAAATTCTCCACCCCTACCGCAAACCCTCCCTCCTCCCCCACTATTTTTGCCCTTCTCGGGATGCCTGTAAGCTGCCAGAATATTCGCCGAGAGCAGTTTGATTTGAGTGTCAACACATAAAATTAGTAATCAGAGTATTGACCAGCCGCCAGATCTTATAAGGTGCACGCACTCACCGGCACGAGCACACACAACGCAATATGCGCACGCCCATGCACATCCGCATGCGCACTCCCACGCAGACACTAGTACACGCGAACTATAACTCCGGGTAGGTGCAGACAGGACAGGATGAAAAAGATTATGGCAGAAAAAAATCTGTTTTTATGGAACTTTTACACAAGAGAAACATTCCTGAAGAATGGACTCTAGAGTTGAAGTATGGTATGCCTCGGTATATCGAGACAAGCATTCCGGCACGCACGCACGCGCGCACGCACGCACGCACGCACGCACGCACGCACGCACGCCGTTCTCTTCAGCACAAACAGGCGTCTTTCGTGTGTGTATTACAAAGGCTGGTTAAATATCAAAGGTAGAGGGATGTGGCTTTTTCATAAGGAGATTACCTGGTATACCTGGCTGACTGGCAGGAATTTAGCTTAACACGAAAAAGGTGGGAGTTGTACAATTAGTGACCTCCCTTTTCCAGGATGTGACGTTTGTTTATAGGTCGTACAGTTGACCAGTCTCTTCCGGACCCCCAGTCCTCTCTCTTGTCATATCCAACACTCTTAATCACTCTTTCCCAGCCCGCAGCCAGCTTCCGTGGTGAACGCGGTATAGTTAAAGAAAGGGAAAGTACCGTCCACAAGAGTACTTTGGAATTCCCTACCCGACAACAAAAAACGACGTCCGTAGGCGCATTCAAACAGTACCTACACAGAAACGACGCCCACACCCCACCACACTGTCACATAGGCTCGAGGGAAGAACAAATTACTCATTGCCGTTTAAATAATAATAATAATAAATGTAGATTTTTAACGCGCGAGAATACATTTCATGCACACTTCCCGCGGACGAGGCACACAAACACTCTAGTGAAAACAACGAACACACACACACACACACAGAGGGAGAGATGAACGCTACACTGATTAGGAGACAGATCGTCCGTCATTCCCAGGTGGGTAGAAAAGAATAGAGGATGAACAGAGAAAGTTGTAAGTTAATGCAGAAAGGCAGTCGCGACGTCAGTCAGGGTACTTGCGGAAAAGATAAGTTTTTTAGTTCCGTTTAAAAGTCTGTAGTGATGGGGAGTGGCGAATGTTGTGGGGAAGTGAGTTCCATTGGGTGGATGCCGAGAAGGTCGCAACATGAGCAACCTCGACGACGACTTGTTCAGACGACACTGAACTGAGGATCCGTCCTGTGGATGGGGCTTCCCGCACGAAACTGCCGAACACTACTTCTTGGTTTGTCCCCGTTATGCAGAAGCAAGGAAAACAACACTGTCCGCACTAAGCCAAGAATACCTGAACACAGACACCCTTTCATTTGGAAGCCCCTCCCTAACAGTCGACGAAAACGAGTACATCTCCAAACGAGTCCCAAACTACAAGCTGACTGGGAGCCACACGCTGGACTGACTGATGCTGACTTACAATGGAAGTAAATGCACCCTCCCTACACCGCACTCACCCTCTGTCTCTCTCTTCCGCTACTGTATTTTCCACTTGCCTATTTCATTATCCTCGCCATGTATTTGTATTTATATTCCTACTTTGTGAATAGCCAGGGCTAGGCTTATATAAGCTGGATTAATTCGTAAACAGTTAGAAATGATGCTATAAGATGACTAGATGTTTCACATTGTTTCTTTCATTTAATCATACATTCATCATTCATTTAGGCGAGCATGCAGGCAAAAACACAAACGAAAAAAACCCTAGGAAATGGAAGTAATTGTTGTGGGAGTACAAAACCGCATTCTCGGTGTTCCCAATTCGCAACACGAGCGAACATTAGGTGTGCCCTGCTGGTGTTAGCGAGCTCAACGCGATGGATCAGATGTCCATTATTCACGCGTTCTCAGTCTCGCTCAGAGTCCTTCTAAAAACTGCGCGCCCTTCTTCGCTACCCTCCGAACGACGCTTCCTCTGGGCACAAACGCGGACGATCGGGCAGCATGTATCTTTTATCAGCCTTCAAGTGCGCGCAGAATCGCGCGGCGGCAAAGTGCGCCACCCGAACTTCAAAGTGGGTGTGTAAAGGTGGCTGTGGAAGTTGCGCCCGCGGCGGCATAGGTGGTGTATGGCGCTGTCACCGTGTGGCGACGTGTGGGAGGAGTGGAAGGTAGAAGAGGGGCTACTGGCGGAGGTGTGGTCCGGGTCTGGCCAGCGGTCCTGGCGGTGTGCACGTGGCGGGAGTAGCACCTCGCTGCACCTCAGAGAGGATGGGGGTGGGGTGCGCGCTGAGCAAGGGCGACAATCTAACACGACACTTGTTGGCCTTTTCGCGCCACTTTCATCTGCGCTGCTTTCCCTTTCCGTTCCAGCCTGCGCTGCGCTTGAAAGGGAGTAAACCCTTGACAAGAGAGCTTGGACGATCGAGAGTTATCTCTATGACCGCTCTGGGTGCGCAAGGTTAATGCTTTCACGTGTTTGTGGAAACAAAACAAGCTTCTAGGGATGATGATGATGATGATGATGATGATGATGATGATGATGATGATGATGACCACCACCACCACCGCAATAACAATGTGTCGTGTATTTTGCTTGAAATGTACCCTCAATGGATTCTGTGCTCTTACAGTTTCATGGATACAATGAACTGCCTTATCAACTGACAAAGCACTTGAAGCAATGAAAACTTTCCCATTATTTTAGCGTGTGTATATCTTCTTATTTATGCAGGATGACATAAAAACCATAACAAATCTTCTACCTTGTGGGCAGCGGGTCAAGGCTGCAGAACATTATCTAAAAGACAAAGGGAACATTTACAGGATTCTTCTTAATAACACCCGTTGATAGGACGTATACCCAGATTAAGTACATTATCCGTAATGTGGACGACAGGACTATCTCTGGCATCCTTCTAGTCTCCTTGACTAAAGACTGCATATCGACGTTCAGCTTTTTTCAGCACGTGCTGCTATTCTGTGCACGCTGTTTTCAGCTCCGCCTTGACCTCTCTGTCTTGTCGGTCGCCCAAGGTGAATGCCTATGATAGCATCGAGCAGACTTTCTGAACCAGCTTGTAGAGCTTGTGTTCTTCACCTGTGTAGCGCATGTCACATCGCTCTGCCGCAAGATGATGTCACAATGAAAGGAGTACCAGGCCTTGATCTCTTCCTCTGCATTTTTCTGTCCAATGTCAAGGTTGCTGACATCAGGTGCGTCAATCACCTTGAAAAAAATGTTGACCAACTGAGGCTGACGTTTCACAGGCTTACTGTAGGCGTCTTATATAAATGTGCGAGTCCATCTGTCCGTCCGCCCGTCGGCCCGTCCATCATCTATCCATCAGATCGACACCCATCCGTCATTTTTCTTAGCTGGGGAGACCTGAATTTTCGTTTTCAGAATGTGGCAGCCACAGACAGATTAACAATGTGACGAATGACAGCTCATGGATGAGACTACGGAGTATTACTTTACGGAACGCAAATATAATCATGGGGTTTTACCCCAGTTCACGTCACTGCTGCATAGGCCATTGTGGTTCAAAACCCTCCATAATATGCAGAGCTAATCCTCTGACCCATTTCTCAGAAATGCCCCTACCTAAAGAAACACATGCTACGTGAACTGGATATCGTCTAAGGGAATAAAGAGACAAAGGTTCCTCGTGACTCTAAACGCGTGACCTTCCTTACGCAGGACCCTGATGTCAGTAAGAAGTGGAGAGACCACAGTTGGCTGCTACAGTCGTAGAATATATTACCACGTCTTCATGACTCCGTCGTTCTAAACGCGGGACGTCCTTCGTTCAGTCAGCTCCACACCACACCGATATGGATGAGCGCCGTGTGATTCTGCTGGGCAAGACAGGCGCAGGAAAGAGTTCACTTGGAAACACGCTGCTGGGTCGTGATGCCTTTGAGATCAACAGGGGACTGTCGTCCGGGACTGAAAAGGGTCAGTGTGCTGACACTGTCATAGGGGAAAAGATTTTAGAGGTGTGTAAATAAGTTGTGTTCTGTTCTTGGGCTGATATTTTATTCCAAACTCAGATTAAAGGTTTCGATTTAGGGAGGACAAAATACATTGAGAAAATTCCTTTAACTGCGGGAGCAATATATTTATATTACGTCAAATATTCTTCAAACGTCAGACAGAGGTATATCCTGAACCTGTAAACAACACCTAGTGTGATGACACGGTCTTTAGGCAAACTAAAACAAGAAAATAATTACTGTTATAAATAAAGAATAAGTATGCAATTCTACAATGACAGGTGACTGACACGCCTGGGTTGTGCGACACACACAGACCGGAAGAGGAAGTGCAACGTGAGGTTGCAAAGAGCGTTGCGGTTGCTGGGCCCAGCCCTCACGTAGTACTAATGGTGTTGGGCTGTGACAGGCCATTCATGTCGGTAGGTATAGTAAATGTTAGACACATTATTTAGGGTAAAAATATATCTTTTAACAAAAGATTTGATGGTACACTGTTTTTACAAAATGACGCCTGTCAATACTTCCTTCGCCCTTTAACCCCTCCTTTCCGCTGACCATCTCGCTGTTTAGCCGTTGGGGGTCCGCTTCTGAGGTGGGAGGTCAGCGGTTCGCACCCTGGTCGAGACATACCTAAGACTTAAAAATTGGCAATCCAGTAGCTGCCGGGAACAGGAAAAAAACCTACTGGTGTTCATCAATGAATGTTTGTACAAAATCATTCTCACTTACACTGCTTCAACGTGCAGAGTCACTCCAAACCAAACACGGAAAGCTTAAAAAAACACAGTTCAGTTTAGTTCACAATATTCAAATATTTGAATGTGTGTGGTTTCATGAATGGACGTTTCGTATCCAGAAGCTACACTTTAAACACGCTCCTCGCACATTGTCGTTAACCTTTCGCCCTCGCCTCCCACACTTGAGTGACCGAACGACCGGTCAGGCGCATGATGCAACTTCCACGGTGTGCCGGCTAGGAGAGTTCATGGGCCGGCTGGGTGGGCGCCTGGTGTACGTAACCACCACCCGGCTACACCCCCTCAACCTTTCTCCCTCCATCAGCGTCCTCGCCGATGGGTTACTCCACTACACAAACCCATGAGGATGCGAACAACTAGGGCTGGTATTCAGCTACAACTTGTAACGCCCGCTCTAAGGGTTATCTCATTACTTCTGAGGCAGGAGCTATTGTGGCCAAGATGTATGTGACATAATGACCTTGAACTGCTCCTCCAGTCTAACTCAATGTCAGACAATATCTGCCAGACAGAGAGCAGGCATGTATTTAACAAAAAGTCTGCAAACACCGAATTAGACTGATAAATAGCCGGCATAACATTATTACTTAGCACCTACAGTGTCGTCTGCCACACTGTGTTCTTACTGAAACCCATTTACTCCTAACTCCTGTCCCGCACCCCCACCCCATCCATTGTAAAAAGAAGTCAAACGCTTGTTTTAAGTTTTCCCCTGTTACTTATTTTCTCAACCACCTTTACTCATAGTCTGTTCCGAACTGGCGACTTGAAATGAGAGGTCGATATCATTCGTGCGTCATTCCGTTCCTGGAAGATTTTGCACCAAACAGGTAAGCGGAGTACAGATTGTTATGCATGAACACGCAAAGAACGCTAAGTCTTCAAAAATTGCACTCCGAGAAAAAGTGATCACAACAATCGCAACACTGTTTCGGTGTGAGAAATGTGGAACTTATAATAACGCGGAAGCTTATGTAGCACGATATCCCGGCAATATGTATAAGGCGCCCTTCGTTTTACACAATATGGATAAACAAAACAACTAAAGTATACAAACACTACACAAACAAAACTTTTACAAAACACACATTGCAACGATGGAAAACGTATAAGTACAACCATAAACTATTAACGAGACAACAATAAAACAGAGGACATAAACATGAGTAAAACTTGTTTAGAAATGCTATAAGCACAATAAACAACGCCAACAAAAGTACAGACTAAAGTACTGAAACATAAGCGCAACAACCTTGATAGTTAATCCGTTTCCTTGGGGGTGATACGGCGTGCGGCGTGATGCGTGACTTCTGTATCTGGTACATCTGACATAACTCTAAGACTAACTTTGATTCGAAGTCACGGGCCTGATCACTGTGAATACGCCGAGGGTCACCAAATCGTTGGAACCATTCCTTCACGAAGACTCTAGCCACTGTCTCAGCCTCCTGGTTTCTAGTGGGAATACCTTGGGTGAATTTCGTGAAAACGTCTGTCGTTACCAGCACCTTTTTTCTGCTGTCATTAGCCATCTCCAGCTTGGTAAAGTCGATAGCCAGCACAGCCAGAGGGCAGTCCGCTAACAAATGTCCAGATGGTAAACGGACTGATAAATAGCCGCATAGCCTGGCGACGGTTCACAAGGCACCTTTCACAATTATCAAAATATTCTTTGACATCTTTGTGCATCCCAACACACCCTTGTCTTTAAAAGCTCAATGGTTCGTTACTATGCTGGGTGCCCCATGCGGTCATGCACTATAGTGCCAGAACGTCTGGTCGGAGGGTACTGGGTAGCACTAGCTGATGTACTTCACCCATTGTGTTGTCAGTCACCCGACGATAAAGTAGCTCAGAATCGTTTATATTATGTTCGTGTCTGTTTTGCTTTCTGGAGTAAACTAGAAACTGCCCCTAGACCACTCGAAAGCGCCAGGTAAATCTTACTTATACACTGCCTTCTTTGTGTGGCGTTACACTCTGCAAGCTGGAGCATATTCTTTGTGTTTTTGTAATATTCTGAAAGCGATAAACATGCCTCACACATTTAACAACTTGGGGTCTTTTTTATTTGCTGACACACTTGAACTGGTTTGTCTGTGGGACCTCATGTCTCTTTTGTCCCACCCTTCAACGTCGGCACATCAAGGGGGACAATTAGCAACAAAATCACTTTGCGCATCAAGGGAAGTAACCACTGTCATCACCCCTGTATCTCGAGACGTAACATGAATTGGTATTCAAAATATATAACTTATTAATACTTTCGGAAAATAATTGTAAATGTAGAACAACAGTATAAGCGTGTACATAATCCCACTTTATTAGTCTGCGCGGGAATCGATAGGGTTGGGAGAATTAATGCACCATTTTTTAAAATTACTAATTCGACCAAACTAGTAAAACATCGTACGGCGCAAAATATTCTTTATTTCAATAAAACTTTTGCAGACGGGTTCTCGAGTGTATGCACATGTACACACGTGTACTCTTCTATGTTTTATGTCACAGGCTTTCCACGTATATCTGTACATGCATCAACACTCACTGTCATCAAAGACTGACAAATAAACTAACCCATGAGTTTGCATGTTGTTGAAGGGCCCTATACACGCGCAAACAGGCACAGAGCGAGCACGAAAGCAATCGAGAGCGGGAAATTAAAATGTCAAATAGCTCAGTAATGAAAGTGCAGAAGTGCCTAATACTTCCCTTTATGACAAACACGATAAACGTCTCTTTCTTCCCACCTCCCCAGCAAGAGAGAGAGAGAGAGAGTTTTGCTTTAGGCAAAAATATTTACATTTTTCATTTACATTTATCCCTAAGAACAAATTCAGCCTGTCCCACAAATACAGCCTGTCCCACAAATTCAGCCTGACCCACAAATACAGCCTGTCCCTCTGTAACGTTTTGTGGGGTGTGCTAGAATTCTAGGGAAGGAAACACGAGAAACATACGCCTAGTGCAGACCCTCACCTTTTCAACCAAAAGGTACACGGCCAGATAACTTTACACATTTATTGAACTATGAACATTAAGAATGAAAGTAGAGGAAAGAATGGTGCAATTGAACAAATACGTAACAGTGCGTGTGTGTGTGTGTGTGTGTGTGTGTGTGAGCGTGATAGAAACAGTTTGAGACACGAAACAATTGTCTGAACACTGAGTAACACAACTAGCATACAATTAAATTCATATGAGTCAATGTGCTATCGTAACAGGCTACTTGCGGAAAATGTGTTATCCAAAACCCGGAACAGAACAGTTAATCCAAAAAAAAAGGAGAATGTTCACATCAGGAAATGATCCGCAGAGGTAGTTCGAACACGGTATGATAGTTGACACGCTGACGCAGTTCGTAGTGAGAAGCAAATGTTCCGCCTGAAGAGCGCAGATCTGTGAACGTCTGTAGCAGGGTCAAAGGTGATCTGTGAGACCAGTTGAACAGTGCCAGAAGAACTTGGTAGATGGGCTTGTCTAAAGATGTCAGGAACACTGGTTACGAACCATGTATTGTTATGCTAGTCCGTTGGACCTTGAGGTGACCTTGCTGAACTGACACAAGGTAACGATCAGTTTTTCATAGATTTTTGATCTATGAAGAAAGAGTTCACTTCCACAAGTGATTGGAGTCCGCTTGGCTGTACACTCTCAGTCTACTATTAGATTATTCCAATGAATGACAGATTCACGGCGTTGAATATCGATAGCTCGTCCGTTAGATCTTGCATCACTGAGAATCTAACATTATCTTATGATCCCCTCATAAGACATAGAAAGGTTGACACGTACTCGCTGCGGAAGTGTAACAATGAACTTCCCCCGGCGGGCGATGAGCTACTAATATTGTCGTACGATAGCTTGCTTCGTAGTTACACGGACACAGCCTCCGTCGTAAAACGTATAGCTAACGGCTAACCGTTGAAGACAATTTCCTTTTGCTCCTCGTCACCTTTTTTTACGAGCTATGATTCCCGAATGAGTTTTGTCGCTACACGAAGTCTACCTTTCCTTCCAGTGACCGAAGAATATTCTCTCTGGAATAGCAACGCGTCTAGTTCTGTAGAAAAAAAACCGTTGGCAAGATTCGCAAGCTTGCACACACGTCTGACCTCTGTAACGTCCCTTCCAAAACTCACCAAGCGTTAGGCCTCCCCCCAAAGTTTTCTCTGTTTCCCTTCACAACACGATCCCGCCTTTCTGTTGGTTCCTTGAAGCTGATATTTACGCGTTTCTATGAAAGAACGCGTGACGTCTTTCCTTCTATGACTACACAATTTTATGCGTCACTAACATGTCAATCCTTCAATGAATGAAAGGAAGCTTACTATCAATTCAATGAATGAAAGGAAGTGAGACGATCTTAAAAAAGAATACAACGAACAATACAGCGCTGAAGAAAACCATCCGTAACGTGACACCCTCTTGCTCATGTTTACACTCCCGCTGGCGAGCAAATGGTGTGCACTAAAAGAACACTGTGTCCAGCGCTGAGGTTGTTTTATTACCCCCTCCCCTCATCCCCCATCTCCAGGGCCCCGACACACAGAACTTATACGACAAGCTCGATCTCTAGCGTTTGTTACAGATCAAATTGCGATCTCCAGCCCTGACAAGCAAACATACTTGTCCATATATACGAACGTGAATAGTACGCATATACGAATGTGAACAGTACATTCAACATGAGGATATACAGTAGGTTTACTTTGTCATTTGTACCATCGACATGAAAGATTGCAAACTGGGAAAGTCAACAGATTTCTTTCTGACTATAAATTAAAGAGTTGTATGGTCATATAACGACGTCGATACTTTTGTAGAAGGTAAACATAATTGTTAAAAAAAACTTTGAGAAGCCGTATAAACCCTTGCATTATCATCATAGGAGACATCTGACTGTGGCAGTTACGTGAAGATGGCGCTAGCGGAAAGCCTTGACGTTTTCCGGTGATGGCTAAATGGACGAACTTTCGTGTGCGGTGCGTGACGTCACGGCTTTTGCGTACCGACCTGTTTACGTTAGAAACAGTTCTCCTGTCAACTGTTGGCAGACTATTATTTACTGCCGTATTTCGTTGTCCACCGTGATACGGATACAACCTACGCACAGACAGCGAACTGTAGAAGAGACTTTCAAAATGCTGATGCATGTTAAGTCAAGATGTATCGCGATTTCGCTTCATAATCATTCGCTTAGTCGTGTGCAGCCTGCGCGATTTCGGATGTCTCCGAGTTCAGTTAGTACTGTATATGTGATGGACGCAGCCATCACGGAGATGGCTTTGGCCATAATGCTCAAAGCCACAGCGGATGCCGGGGCGCGGTACCCAGGTCGAGTACCGCCAGCGACACGTGACTGTGACGCGCTGTGTCATCTTATAGCATGCTGTGCTAGGCTCACTCTCTTTAAACGCTTCTATATCCTTCTAGGATAGTTACAGATACTAACAACTAACATCCTCTGATTCTACTCCATATATTCTTTCTTTAGATAGTAAACTCATCAAACGTCTTAATAGATTAGGTCACTTCGTAGGCATATTTCTTGCCTTTATCTATTCACCGTTGCTAGCAAAACAGGAAGAGCAGAACGCCCTCTATTCATCACATATTTTCATGTTCTTGTACGTATATTCTTTGCTTTTTTATTCTAAACTTTTGTACGTGTAAACAACCCAAAATGCGGTATCGGCCGCACTTACACCCGCTAGCTGCTAGCTGCTAGCTGCTGCTGTAGCTGGCAATGCTCCCCTCGCGGCCCGCTCCCACCCGGTAAAAGCGGGTAAAAGACTGGGCAGTAGAGGCAGGCGAGGTGAGCAGAGGAGAAGGTGGGCAGCAGCAGCGGTGGCCTCAAAACACGTAGAAGGCCTCCCAGGAAGATTTCCTTGGTTTGGAAAAGAGAGAGAGAGAAGAAAGTGTGCGGAGCGGACCCGCTCCATCACATATACAAACAATGTAGTGTAGTTTGGAGTTACATGAGTATAGGACATAACAATGACCGTTCCCTGGTTTAACCGGGTGGTGGTTACATACAACCAGCCGCCCACTCAGCCGCCCCTGAACTCTCCTAGCAGGCATACTGTGGTTAGTTGCATCATGCGCCTGACTGGTCGTTCGTATAACTCAAGTGTGGGAAACATAAAGGGTATCGTGTTTAATTTGATCCCCTGACCCAAAGGTGGGTACGGAAGCACCAACAAGGAGGGGCAAACGTGTAGACCTGCCAGTAGAGGTACTGGTCCTTAGCCTGACGGAGTCCTGTAGGAGTCTCTAGCAGCAGCCCCAGCACAATGCTGATATGCGCAAGTCCAAAAGAAAGCCATCGATCGGCAAGGAAGTCAAACAACGAACCCAGAGATTCAATCACCATATTTGATTGGTGATTAACTGGTTGGTTGACATTATTTTAATTCCTTTAAACCCAATCAGCATTAACTGAAGGATTTGGTGGGAAGACAGGAGAGACCGAGGAAGGGTCCTGGGAGGGGGAGGAATAAAATGGATAAAGTGGTCAAACGGGATCAGCAAATGTCGTACATACGTTCTGCCGTTGACATCACAGGCAAAAAGGTCGGGGATCCATGGGGGTGGATAGCTTGGTCAGAGCATCGGAGTGGTGTATCAAAGGCTTCAGGCTCGAATCCTGCAGTGGCCGAGGGTTGCCTCCTGATGTTGAACAATAATTGTGCGGATTCTATTGTGTCCTCCCCCAATATATTTGCTGCTTCTCCGCTGTGACCATCTGAAAACAGGTAATAGTCTGGTGGTTGTTTCATCGCATAGCGTAGACCCCATTGGCTCCATAGCGTGAAATTGCCGTGAGGTTGAATCATTACTCTCATAAAAAAACATCCAACCCGTCAAAGAGTGGGTTTCTCAGGCATCTTATCACTGGCATGTTCAGTAATATACATCTCTTCGTCAGCATACCTTAGATACTACATAACGCCTTTACTCGATCAAGGCTGATAACTGTTTAGAAACCAGCAACAAAGAAATAAGTTTATTATTCAAAGAAACCCATGCATGTTCGAATATTGTATAATATAAAAGAAATGTTCTATATCTTCATCGAGACTGTGCGGTGTAGTTGCATTCTCTGCATGGTCCAACCCAGGGCAACGATATTATCGTGTGAAATTACCGCTTGTGCACCACTGGGGAGGAAGAACTGGGTGAGATATATTTACTACTTAATTTACGAAAGTTTTACAGCACATACTCTTGGGCACTCCATCTACTCCAACACAAGTATTTACACGCCGCGCGCTGTCTGCATCTCTTTCTCTGTGCCTGCCTGCCTTCTTGTCTATCGATCTCTCTCGCTCTCTTCTCCCCCCCCCCCACACACACGCACAATTTTGCACACATATCACATGGCCACACACATATATGCACAAGCACGCAAGGGCAACCTAACACGCGTTCACGCCCACGCATACGCACACAAAATACCCTTTAAAAGTACGTGCGTGCATATAAATATATATACAGTATGCTTGTATCACCTGTCCGACTGCGCTTGTACGGCAAAAGGTGCAGCGATCTGCCTTTATAACAGCACCACTTCACTATTTCCGGCGACTTGCACAAAATGTGAACAAAGCACAAACTTTCTTCTCCTACCTTCCACAAACTACAGCTGTCTAATATTCCGTGATGTGACCCTTCCAAGAACTTGACGTAGACGTCGTGGAAGCGGCTCGTACATGCGCCTGATAAAAAAAAAATGGGACACGCAGGGGCGGGTTATCGGGAGGGGCCCAGAAGCCCCCCGCCTCCAGCAGAGAGAGGGTGAAGCGGACGTTATATTATGGCTTTGTGTCGGCAATTAGAAATGTCCCAATTACATTCGACCAGTACTTACTGCCTCTCAGGTGTATATTGACTTTCGTCGTTTTCTTTACCCCCTCCCCCCCCCACCCACCAAGAGAACCATGATCCGCCCATGACGCGTTCCCAGGCATTTCAGAAGTCCCGCTTCAGGTCGCCCACTGTGTTAATTATATGGCTCTTCTTTCTAACTTGTCTTTGCCCCACAAGCCCAATGTTTTCCTTGATGTTAAGGTCGAGGGATTGTGCAGGCCATGTTTTTTTTGGGGGGAGGGGTAGCCTTCCACCGGGACTGCTGTCAAGCGTGACGTGTACAGCAGCCTTGTCTTCTTGCAGCACCCATAGACTGGCACCAAAGTTTGTATATCGATGGCCAAAGTACGTAGCTGTTAAGAACTTGATGCACTTATATAAAGGTAATGCCTTCTATCTTGTCAGGGAAGAACTTTAGAAATGACTGTAAACTTTAGAAATGTTCATCCTCCCTGTGCTCCACATTTGATCCACCTCCCACCTCTTTTTAATCTCCCTCCTGCCTCCCCCCCCCACCTTTGTTAACGCAGTTTTAGGATTTAGGACGCAAGCACATGTGCGCCAGTACATGCGTTTCAGTGCGCCACTATAGACGTATTACCAAAAATTATTTTAACGCAGTTTCTCGACTCTGCTCCGTGCGTGTTTATCTTCAGAAGCGTTTGAATATGTTGCTGTGAAGCCAAACCTCGTAGTCTTGTTTAACATTTTTAGTTGTCGAACACCCACACATCACGTCAATAGTTTAATCTTTTTTCCAAGTGTTGATTGAGTTTGTACATGCGCGTGTGTGACGTACTGTGCACGTGAGTGTGTATACCCTAAAGTTTTTGATTTGCGTTTATGTACATATGGTTGCTAAAATATAAACACTGGATGAGATTATTGAGCAAAAAGCCAGATCATTTTATGCCAAAACTTTCTGGCAGAGGTGCGATATAGGAAAACAATTGAACAACCCTGCTTGCAATCTGCCAATTAGCCGGTCTCTCGCTGAGCACTCGGTATATTTTCTGAATACCCCCGAGGTTGAAAGAATAAAGAAGACTTGACTAAGAGTGTTCACTGTTCAAGTACCCTTGCGTGCTCACTCCCTCCCGTCAGTGGACCCGCCGTATAAAAGCCCAGCGTCAGCCGGAAGGGGCGCCTTAGCCCGAGTGTCTGGTGAGTTGCATTTCGCCTGTTGTTTACATTTCATTTTTGTTTTGATCCGCACGTACGGCCTTAGGTTTCGTTGGATAATCTTACGTACAATCACCATGTTACTTTCAAAGACAAATGAATCTTGTATTACAATGGGTGACAGCCATATATGTCCTTAGTGAAACAAAACAATAAATTTTACTCTTTACTTTTGAAAACACGAAATAAGCCATGTTTTGATCAGGAACCATTGTTCATCGTGAGCCGTGACTTATATTCCAGTCATGGCTGTGAATGTTTCACCGTCAGAAGCGGGGTGGGGGGAGCAACCCTTGTAGATTTAGCTTCAAGCAGCCTGCGACCTTTTAGCCTTTAGTATAAACTAAAGTTGCAATGCCCTACTTAATTGCTCATGATTTTCGCTCGTGGGATCGAAGTATCCTGCGTACCGCTAAGAAATGGAGAAACCATGCATGTAGTGATGCCCATTAGGGCGAGTTAATTTTAAAGCGCTAGATCAGCGACAACAGTCAAAATGCTTATGATGCTTGAAACAAAATGCCTCAATCGATGACAAATTTTAAAGTTGTGTTTCTTTAAATAGCAAGATTCAACCCAAAACAGTATATTTTTCATTGTTAATAGACTTTGGGGGGCCTATTGCGAGAGAGAGTCATGGGTTTTAACTCGATACTCCCCCCCCCCCCCCCCCC
>SMGT01015437.1:74364-85271 GCA_004794575.1 Lanistes nyassanus | reverse complement strand
ATGTGCACTATACGGATGTCCACTGGTCCGCGCGGGCCGGGGTTTCTCTCAACGTCGTTTTGTTTCGTCGTTTTTGTGTCGTCCTGAGGAAGGGGTAGTGCCCCGAAACATGTAGATTGTCTTTGTCTTTGTCCTGTTCTAGCTTGGTTCACTTCCCTTGTTTTTAATCTGGACCCCATCCTGAAAAAGGGTCTTGTACTCATCTTAAATTTTCCTGCGTCAATGTATTATACTGCTTTAGGGGGAGTTTGGGGAGTGGGAGGGGCAGCCGACTTCACATTTTTAACAGTACGCTATGGGAGCATTCAAGCTGGTCACCTTCTCTTCCTCTCTCTCTTTTAGCCTCACACACTTTATATGATGCACGCAAAGTCACCCAAACCCACTGATCGATCAAAAACAAATCCAGGTATTACCAATACTTGTTATTAAACTATGATTATTCTGTTACTGCTTTTTACTCAAAACTCTTGTGCAACAACTCGAAAATTGCGCACCCGGGCTGATGCGCAGTTTAGAGGGAACGTTTTTCGCCTATCTCGATCGTGATGTGGACATCCACCCCCATCCCTCATCTTTTTTCTTTTTTTTTCCAGCGCCGTTTCCATTGACATTGTACTCACTTTTTGACCAGCCCAGCTTTCATGACGTAACTCCGGCCTGGAGCCATGGGGTCAGGGTCATAATACGCCCGCGCGTTCCAGCGCTCAGGAGGAATGTCCAAGACATGGTTTTCGCCGCGTTCAAGGACGCGCCAAAATTCGTTGATGTTGTTCGCCCCTGGCGCGCGACAGCCAATCCCTATGATAGCAATAGGGTCACGCGATCGGTCCATTATAGAGACATCCGTAGCCTGCAAAAAAAACAATGTATGTTAAACGTGGGAAAACTAACCCAGCGATGACAACGACGATGATAAGTCATGGGAGTGACAATGATGACGACGAAGATAACGATCATTGTTGTTGACTACAGCGACAACGATAATTATGAAACTAATCCGCTGTTAATAAGTTTAAGAAAAGAATGACTGCATAACAAAATTCGAAGAACAGACCATGACGTTAATAATACTGGACTGATAAAACCAAACTCGTGAGCAAATAATTTGCTCCAGACAAGTGTGGAGAACACAGAAAACCCAAAATCAAAAAGAATGCCGAAAGAATTGCTGAAAATTTGTTTTCAGCCTCAAAAATAAAATAACAAATAAATATCATGTGATTCGTTGCCATAATGAAGACACGTTTAAGACTCTTACCGTGTGAATCGTGACATGCGCAGGGTATGCAAGTTCAGCAGTTAAACCGCTCTACTCATCCACAGTATTCTTCTCCAAGACTGGCTGAGCCAACGTCCTTTATATCCATCTGCGTGTATTTATCTCGTTGTGTAACACGTTATAAATGTCTTCCTACAGCAGTGACATATGTAGTCTTGTCTGCCGAGGGAACTTGTCGACGTTAACGTCACGAGACTGTGTCACGGAATGATAGATGCGAGGTTTCCCAGATTCCACGAACCCCGACTTTTAAAAAAAAAACCTTAAAATTGTAGCCTCCGCACACAGGACTACTTTATTTCTTTGCATCCCGTCAGTCCGACTCTTGTAGTCTGCCTCTCTTATTAGAGAAACCCTCCGGCACTTGATCTAAAGGCCTTTCTTAACTGGACTAATGTATGTCCTGGTTCTCATAACCTGAACATTCATAAGGATTTAGATCCTCGAAGTAAAATGTACGTTTGCTGAAAGACGCTAAGTGGATACCTACAGATGTCGAGAAAAAGTTTTCACTATATAACTGTCTAGCATGGAATTGAGAAGAAAATAAATTTGAACAAGTGGGTATTGGAAACAAGACAGTATCTTGAGCGAAAAGAACAGATCAGAATTAAGCATGGATGTACTTGTACTAGAACATCACGTGACACACTTTTTGATTATGTGAACAGATAAAATTTTAAAAGTTGGATGGAAGGAAGGAAATTTTAAAGGGACTTAGATTCCACTTCGCGGTGATTTCACACTATGGGGGGGGGGGGAGGCTTTTACTAAATTATAAGTTGAAAGTTTTAATTTCTCTCTCTCTCTCTTTTTACAAATACGTTGCGTAAAACGCGAGTCGTGACAAATGGCTTAATGCTGATATAAGAAGGAAGAAGAGAAAGATGATAAATTGGACAGCTGAAAAACCCAGAAGAAAGAAGGACACAAAAAAGTTCGAAAAAACAGAAGCAGAAAATTAAGAAAGAAAGAAAATCATAAAAATCCGTAGCATTTTATAAATCGAAATTTGACTTATTTATAAGAAGCACCGGCTTACTCATCCAAAGAACCTGATAAACTGGAAGCAGATATTTATTTGTATGAGGCTGGTGCATTAAAATGGAAGCTGCTGTTAGTGAAACCTGTTTGAATGTGCCAATTGTGGAAGCTTTTTTCTGTCCTTATTCCTTAAGTTATCATGCGGTTTCTCGCAAAACACAAACTGTAAAGGTTGTTGTTGTTGTTGTTGTTGTTGTTGTTGTTGTTGTTGTTGTTGTTATTGTTGTTGTTGTTGTTGTTGTTGCTGCTGCTGCTGCTGCTGCTGCTGCTTCAGAAGAAGAAAAGAATTTTGGTTTATTACTCCCAGTAAACTCCATGCACAAATGCGACGGCAATAAGGGTAGAATTTCGAAAAGTGTGGGTTGCAAAGGAATCCGTCTCAACATTCACGAGGCACCTGCTGGCCACCTCTGACCCTTGACCCTTGTTCTCCATGATGATGACATTGCTCACATTCTTGTAACGTGAGAAACCCAGGCCCTTGATCTGCGAGTTGAGGGCCGTGGAGAGGTCAGTGGTCAGGCAGCCGCAGTGATCGGGGTCATAGGTCACGTTTCTCAGTCGAGTCTCAAGGACGTCTTGAAGAACACGCTTCGCCATCTGAGGAGCAAACGTTTGCCCTGTGTGGGGCTGCAGCCTGTACGTGTTCTCGTGTCTCCGTGCGACTGCTTCCGGCGGGTTCTTCTGTTTGGCCAGTCGTTGCCAAGAACGCGCAGCGGCGACCAGTCGGAAGATCGCCATGTTGGTTCCACTCCGGTCTTCTTTGCGCTGCGTCTGAACAGGTTCCATAGAGCTTAACGAGTGTCGTCTTCTAGTACTGTAGACTTCTGGTTTCTGAAATAAAATAAAATAAAATAACCGTCATGTTCGTTCCCCTCTTCTGTGTCTCCAAGAAATCTCCTTTTAAAAATGTCTTTCATGTTATTTTTTACCTTGCAATAAAAATAAAATACCCTAACATAGAATATTTCATGACAGGCTATCCCTTGTTGGAAACAAGCGTTGCAATATAAGTAGGATTAGAACGTCTCTCAGCCGAGGGATTTCTCGCAAAGAAAAATTTATATATGGCTGAGTTTTCCGCTTACCTCTCTGTCCCTCCTTTCCCAACTCTCACATTTTTTTCTCTTCCTTTTCTCTTTCCCTTTCTGCTTCTCTATTAAACGTAAACCTTAACGACCTACTAAAGCAGTCCATACGATGTGTCCCTTTTTAAACTGAGTTAAAGAATAAAATACTTAGGCAAAAGAAACGTCAAATTTCAATACAATAATGCTCTGAATTTTTTTCGCGGCTTTTATTGTCTACGGATGGTTTGCAGGAGAATCTGCGCGCTCTTTCTTTAACAGCGCTCGCAAGATTACTTTGAGTGTAAACGCAGTCTGCGGATGCTTTTGTTTCTGTACATAAAAATAATCACACATTTCTCACCGTAGGTCTACGTGTTCCTAATGGCAACCTCTATTTATGGTAAAGATATTGCCGGCGTCCTTGCGCGCCTGCGGGCACGCAGTTGTCTGAAGTTTGCCCGGACTCCTGTTGGGTAGTTTCCACCATTTGAGTAAAACCATCCTTAGGGTAAATTTACCCTTACCGTACCCCAACTCGTCCCACCTCTTCCCTGTCAGAACCTCCACAGTTAAGCAATTTAAAAGGACACGTGTCCTGGGAACAGCTCATAGGTCACGTTTTATTCCTTAAGGAGGATTAAAACCCACGTATCTACATTCAGAAATGTCGTCTCCCCTCGACAGCAAACCTAGACTTCCTGTAAGTAGGATAGATTCATTTCCGTTCATCCGCGCAGTACAAAAATTTGTCACACACAATCGCACGCACGCACGCACATACTATATGCAATGACAATATGTGGGTAAATTGCAGAACTTCATTGGAATATCGAACAATGGAAATGTCTTTCTGAATCAGTAAATTTGTCTGTAATACCAGGACTAAAGTTCAGTCATTTTCATAAATGCTGTCTCGTGTACAATTTTTGTATCGTTTTCTGCGGACTTCTGTTATAGCTCGCCGCTATTTTATAGCATCCCCTTTTAGTTTGTGTTTTAGGGATTCCTTGATATATATATAGCCCCCTTTTAGTTTGTGTTTTAGGGATTCCTTGATTTATATATATAGCCCCCTTTTCTTATTAGAAAACAGATACTTGTCCATGAAGGCTTCATGCTCTTGTAGCAAACCAGGACTGCGTGTGTTGTTGTGCGCAGGACACGGGGTTCCTTTGTGCCGTACAGTCCTGAGCAGGTCTCCGCATGCAGCTCTGTCTGAGGACCACTGGTTGTTTGGGTTCGGGTATCGAACGCAATACCGCATACCCCATACCGCTGCACCCATTGTTACAGATGTAGTAGTGCGGCTTGCACTCCATCTGACGGACTGCCGCTGCCAGCCATCAGGCGTGCGACGTACAGCGCTCTGTTGGTGTGTTGAGTGAATGTGGCAGAAGTGCATGCATCTACACATGCCCTCTTCCTCTAGTCTGGCTTTATGCTGTGCAAAAGTTATACTTGTGACTCTCTTTCTTTTTTGTTTTAAGTGCATAAACGCGCACACGCATGTATAAGAACGTACACATATCCATGCACACATTCACAGACACATGTGAATACTACATTGCATCTTAGTTTCAGATTTTTATTCATTCTTTGGCCCTGTCGGGGGTATTCAGCAAAAGGTTCAAACAATAAATATACAAATATTGCACAGAGTCGTATACACGTACGTGTACAAAGCCTCATTTACATCTAATATATAAAGCCGAATGTGTGTGTGAGAGAGAGAGATACAAATCCGGACGCCTGGACCGATCCACACCAAGTTCGGTACGCGGGTTCCTTTTCACCCACAGATGGTCATGGTCATTTCGACCTGTTCCTAGGCCTCAGCAAAAACGAAATAATAAATATGACCCGTAACAAGTCATGTGCACAGCGATCAGCGTGCAAGACAGATCACCACACTGGCTTTCCCTTTCGTACGAAGAGTACTTTCCCTTGCTTCTCTTGACAACAGGGAGACGACAGGCAAGGGTAGGGGTGAGGGGTGGGGGGTAGTAAAGGGGTGGGGTGGGCGCGATAAGGAAAACCCCGTCAGCGCCGGGTCCCCTGGCCAGTGTGTGTGTGTATATATATACTACAATCAAATCATAAATACAGATGCCTATAACCGGGGAACATCAGGACAACATGCGTGGAAAATAAAATAACTCGATCAACACACACACACACAGAGTCGTAAACATGTAAACATAAAAGCCCTCATACATATAATATACACACATGCACACATATACATATGAACATATCTACTAAAAGCTATTGTGGAGTCATTACTGCAATCTCTGCCTCCTCCGAGCATCTTCCTGCTGGCTTTAATATTTACTCAAAAAAAAAAAAACCAAGTACGCACATTTTCCCGCAGTGAACTTCCATTTCCTTATTTTCAGTTGTAGTATTGTTAAAGCTCCCTCTCTGTTGCAGCTAGACCACTGCTGTTCAGCTAAATCGTCTACATCAAAATCGATTGCAACAAATGATTTGCATACAATCAGGACGATTGATCTCACGAAGCTGAGATAAAAGCGACATTCTTCCCCACTGACAGCTGCACACACAATCTGCAGTGTGCAGCCAGTATGGGGTATTACTTTGAAAAGTGTGACTTCGATCATTCAAGGCTCGGGTTTTCGACGAGGGGAGGGGGATACAATGGGCGGGGGGGGGGGACAAATGTTACTGTTTCACGACAGGATAAGGAAACAACTTCACCCAGCCCTCCCTTTTCACATGAGTGAAAGTGTAAGCCGCAAGCCGGCAAAGACATACAAATGTGCTGTCACTCTCGGAGCAGTCCTTGACATCAGATAAGCGTCATAAAATGTAGATTAAAGAGGTACTGCGATCAAGGACAAAATTTTGTCTGTCGATGCAATAAGTGAATAATTTTGCGAAAAACCGCATAGTTAATTTATATTTAATTATTTTTGGAAAAGCTCACCTGGTCAAACTCGAAAATTGGAAGTGAGATCACGTGACGTCACGTTTGTTTATTGACTATTAGCCCACGACACTCAACACAGCCATGTAGCGATGTACGCGCGTCTCGTGAGGAAAACAGATCCCAAAAGCGAAAGACGGATTGCGCTGTGATGTTGGAGAGTGTGCACTTACGCTGATGATGTTATAGTTTACATCCCCTTTCTGCAGACCCGAAAAACACCGACAAGAATGGGTTAAAGTTGTGCAAAGGTCCCGAGCAGCATTAGATCGCTGCTTCAACTAATAATTCCAAGATTCGTTTTGCATTTCAGCCCAGATTGCTATCTGCATGCATAGAAAAGAGAGTTCGGTTTGGATGTGTGATACAAACGTTTGCCTGAAGGCTCTGTGTAATTGATAGACCAAGGCGCACACAAGCAACTGTACTTCGATCGTACATGGCAAACACATACGACTACAACTGTCGTCACGTCATGCCCATCGATGTCAACTGCATGCAGTAATCTAAAGTGACAATAACAAGTATCAAAGGAGCCACAGCCTCTCGAGTTGCTACCTGCACACTGGTCGGTAGATCTGCATATCAGAAGCGAGAATATGCAAAGGTGTGGAGATTGTTTTGTTGATGCACACTATCTCAGTTTATATTACTCCTTACTTATTAAATTTCTATCAGTATTACCATTAGTTTAGTTATAACAAGCAGGTAGTAGTTGAATGCTTGTTGATGTAGAGGAAAAATCTGTTTAGAAAATGTCCCCTAACAATTATTTTTTTAAAAATATAATCAAGGAATGTTTAGTGTGAATAGGAATGACAGTAAAATATTATCTTGGAATGGGGTGCAAACATTCTATAAGTTATAGTGACAGTTTATAATTATATAATAGTGAGGGCAAGTCCTTAGCAAAGGCTGTCTGTAGGGGAGGCGATGCCATAGACTAGAGGACTGAATAAATATACACAATTCATTTTGTCACAAAAAGAGTTTGTTGAGAATTCATTTTAACTTGCACTGTAAAATCTGACTTTTGTGCTATGTAGTGGTTGCAAATATGTTATTGTATGCTTACCTTATGTTTAATACAGTAATTGTGTTAAATTGTAGTTTTTTATGTTCAGAACACAAGTGTTTTATTCTATTTAGCAGGGGTGGTGGTATGAATTTATTGTGTCAGCAAACCAACTCTAGCATTACCACTGCACTGCTAACATTTACATGCTTTTCTTTCTCTGCTGGTTTTTAGCCCCTACTGGGAATATTATGAATTACCACTTTCACCCAGTCACAATGGAAACACTAATTTAATTTGTAGTACTAGCTGATTTAATTTCTACCTTCCACAACAGTGAAACGCAGACATAACTTCTATTAGTGTATATAGTCAGGCACGATTTGGGAGTGGGGTTGGGGAGGGAAGGAACCTGCGCTTCAGAAAATGTTTAAGTAAAATCTTTGTTTTTGCTCTATGTGTTCAACTTATTACTTTACCTAAAGCCTAGAGCCTGTGAATATGGCAGTAAGAATATTATTTATTGATAATGGTCATTATTTTCCAGCAAAAAATGTCAAATCCCTCAAAGTCCTATCAAGATATTTGTGATAGCAATGTTACCAAAAAACAAAATATTTTCTTGTTTTTGTGATGTCATGGCCATAGAAGTTGTTTTATATGCAGTTCAAGACTACACAATACACAAAACAAATAGGATATATGAAGTGCCTAAAACACATTTTGAATGACTCAGAATCAGCTGAGAACCAGATCTAACACCAGCTTACCAGTCAGAAAGAAATCTGCTATTTGCATCGTTCTGTGAGTTAGACTACAGATCGCCATCGTGCTGTGTAGCTCGTGTTGTGGATTGTGTTTCGAGACCTGAACTTGAAGGTCGGTACGGTTTGGACCGGTAAAGCCCATTTTGAACACTAACATCGTTAATGGCATTCGTCACTGTCACTAGTATTAGTTCGCGTCAGTCTCAACAGGACTGTCGTCACTATCGCTGCTTTCGTAGCACATATGAAACCGTTCACTCTCCTCGCCATTGCAAGCAGACAATCCTAGCTTACACAATCATGACGTCACAGGTTAATTTCCGCCGGGCACAGGAAGTTTGGCGATGTTTTTTGGCGGGCAGGTGAAGATCCTTATGCCCACAGTCAAACATCTCTAAAACGACTTCTAGCTTTTTCATTTGGTTTGCGTATCCAGTATTTGTTAAAGATGCTTAACCATTTCTTAAATAACAACATGTCGGTCGCAGTACCGCTTTAAGGATTTGCAGTTTGCAGCGAAGAAACCAAGGGTACTAGTGCACGCTTCGTTGTAATAAATTTTGATGTGGAAGTGGCGATGAAATAGAGTGACGTGGTCGTGACTTTAACATGACTAATGTGCATTTAGAAGTGATGAAACGGGTTGTGTGGGCTTTGTCCGATGACAATTCTATGGGAGAAAATGTTGAGGTTGGTGAAGGCTTGATTAATGTTACTTGGATTCCAGAGCCCCTTGCGGGTAAAGAATACATAAAGACCTAACTTTAACTGAACTGAAATATTTGTCTAGTAATCAACCTTCCTGTGCCTGCCTACCAGCTAGAGGTGGCAGTAAGTACCGAAATACCGGTACAGGGTCTTGAAACAGTGCGGTACATCGGTATAGATCTACGTACCGGTATGTACCGCCGGGGACACAAAAGGTTAATAATAATAATAATAATAATAATAATAATAATAATAATACATCTTTATCAAAATTCGGCCAGTCGGATTTTTTTGTCTTGTTAGCACATGGTACCCTTTGAACCACCTTTAGTCTTAGATACTGAAGAAGGAAGAAAGTAAATAGCAATCAGTCATATCAAAGATCGCAGGAGGTTTAACAAAGCATGCAGCTTCATGCTTATATACAACTTCTTCACGAGCAATAAGACACCTGTTCATTTAGTTGGCTTATTACACTTGATTTCATAAATTATCTCACAATATCATAACATCGTTGCTGTCAAGCGCTGGCTTGTTATTCTTATTTAGACATTCCCAGACAATGGCGCCAGCTTCAAAATGCAACAAGTATATAATTTGTAAGATTTATATTTTCTAGCCGTTATTATAAACATTAGTATTCATTGCAAGGATGGGAACTTCTGACTGGGTCTAATTTTCCTAAGTGAATGATTAGGTTAGCGCCAGTATTGTCCAATCCCGGCACAAATACAGGTGTAAGTATTCGAATTTCAGCTGAGCCGTACAGAAATTCGAATCGAATATTCGGTACAGCTCTAAAGTGTATGCTGGTAAACTGACCACTGTTGGCAGAAACCAACACTGGGTCTTCCAGGCTGCCATTAGTCTTGGTGATCCAATTCACAACTTTCCACTACCCGTTTGTGGAACATGTCGCCGCGGCCATTTCACACCCCACATCGAGGCTCCTGATACTTACTTCCGCCTTACTTGCTAGTTGATGAAAGCATCTCGCGAGCGACGCGCATTCCAGCCAGGAAATGAATAAAAGAAGTACAAGTGTGTGTTCAAATCTGAGGCATGATTTAATATTGTGGTGCTGTCTAAATGGTTCAGGTCGCGAATAATAAAATGTGATATTTTGTAATCGTAGTGTGTTCTTGCACGACACAGGCGGCCAGCATTTTTCGTCCTCAGTTCACTCATTTGTCGCCACATTCATCGGATCTACGATCATCGTGTCGCTTTTTGTCGTCCTCAACACGTCCGACTCGTGTCTCCAGCTTCGATAGGTGGACATAACACAAAGTCATACAGAAAACAAAACCTGAGACAACAAACACAACGTGTACACTGACAAGATGAAGGCCAACAGGAAGTGATGATCAGGTCGAAACCGCCTTGCCTCTCGCGCCATTTGGGAATCATCCCAAGGGGTATCGGAAGCGCGAACTTGTGAATAGGTGTAGCGTTTCCGGTGGCTAATTCCAGCAGTGGTCGTTTCAATACTTCTTTTAACCTTGACCGTGGGTCAACTCGACCTCAGCCCTGCGCGCATTTAACTGAAACCTTAGCTTCAGTCGGAAGACCATTTTTTCATGCAGAAAGAGCTTCAGAATATATAACTCTATGAAGACTTTACAAACCAGCACAAGCGAGAATGTGTGTGCGTGTGTGCGCGCGCGCGCATGTGTGTGTGTGGGGGGGAGGGGGAGTGGGCGGGTGGGTGAGTGGTGTCACGACGGGCGGTACCTTATCTTATTGGACTCGACTTATCCAGAATTACTGGACAACTTGTTTATGGCGATCTTGTAAATGTAGATTTAATTTAGCAATCGTCACCAAAACCTTTTTTGCTTTAGGTCAGTGGTTTCTAAACCAAAGGGTGACGATGCTGTGAAATAATGTGAACAACTAGAGCAATCTTCCGAGGGAAAAGATTCTCATACTTCGACACGCTCGCTCAGTCTCTCACAGGCAAAACACTACTAGCTCAAGAGCCCCCACCCTCGTAAAACACTCAACTGCAGCGAACTGTTATTCAGCATATATTTCAAAACACTAACTGGCTCGACAACATCAAATTTCTACA
>SMGT01015437.1:58400-70612 GCA_004794575.1 Lanistes nyassanus | reverse complement strand
CCGCTCCCGGCAGTGTCGATCTTTCCCGCTGTGGTTGTCTCGCAGCAGCTTTTGCTGTAGCGTCTGTCACCCAGGAGAGCGCTCTGGGCCAGCACAGGTCGGCGCTATATGGGGTTCGTTTTTATTTCCATTGTTTGGGGGGGGGATGGAAGGGGTCTTCTTTATGACTGTCAAGATTGCTGCGGCGGCTTGACAGAGAAAAATTCATGACCTACACACCGTCGTTCCTGTTATCAAACGCACTATTTACCGGGCGACGCCCCCACGTCTATGTTATCGGGGCCACGTTATCGCTCACCGCTGTGCTAACTACTTGTGACTTTTCCTCGCTTTGCTCAGATGCGCTGCTGGCTTATAGCAGCACTTTTGATTCCCCACTGCCGCGTCGCGACAGTACGATCTGCATGGCCGTGCGTTATGCTGTTGAAAGCGCGCGGCGACACTGCAACACTGCGGCAGTGGTCTCCGTATTGTCGCGTCAAGCCAGACAAGCCTGCGACCTGCAGTAGCGACAGGCTAGGCAGAGTGGCCTAGTAATGTTACTTCTTCTGACACGCAGCGACACGCGGCGGATCGCTCAGGTATGTCGGTTGTTTGTTATTGCTTCTATGTTTTCTGTTGGTGAGAGAAATGAACGGCAGCTTCTACAAATGCGGGATAGAAACTGGGGAAATACAGTCAGAAAACGAGCGAAAACGTATTTACGAAAATGACTGACAGCAGTTTGTTTAGGCTGTAGAGTACACAAAAGACTTTGTTTACTTTCATTAATTGTGATTCGAAGCGATTTGTTTTTCACAACATCAAAGATCCCGCCATCATTTCCTGCCCCATCCAGAGGAGGTCCGGCACCGTCTTTAAGTTACAATGAGAAACGATTGAGCACGCACGCACAGAGAGAAGGAAGGGGGAGGGGTGGCTTAGTTTTTCTTGCTTAACGTCCAGTCGCGAACTCGGTGCATATCAGGACGTACGTGTTGCTGGAGACAAGTTAACGTGCTGCCACGCTGGGAGTCGGAATGGTGTCACAACACGGGCCTCAGTCCCACCCAGTCACATTATACTGACACGGGCCAACCAGTCCTACCACGGCTCCAGGCATCTGACAGGGCAGCTACTCGATTGATGCGAACCCCTGTCGACCTCCCGCGTCGGAACCAGACGCCTTAACCGTTAGACCACCGAGGCGGTAGGGAGACAGAAAGCTCTTTTCTCCAACTGCCCACAGTAGCCCTGATGTACTGAAAGCAAAGGTTAGATGCCAAGTGTGGGTGTGAGAGCAGCTGGCATGTCAGACTTACATGCAGTAACGGTGTAAATGTCAATTCTTCGAGCACACACACACGTACCTAGCACACAAAGTGATTCCGTGCAGATATTCAAAGAAGTTTTTTTTTCCTGGTTATAGGGCCGCCTCAATGGTCTAGAGCTTAAGGCTTCCGGTTCCGAGGCGGGAGGTCGGCGGTTCGCATCCAGGCCGAGTCATAAGATTGGCAATCGAGTAACTACCCTGCTAGACGCCTGGCACTATATGCAACAGCTAGTACTTGGCCCGGTGTCAGTATAATGTGACTGAAGCCCGTGTCCCACATGTGGCAGGCAGCCCATAAACGTTGTCACCGTCCTGATGTGGACTCAGTTTGGGGAGGGAAGTTAAAGGCCGGCTTACACACTGCAAAGTTGTTACTTTGAAACGCTTGAAACGCCTTTCAAGTCTTGAACCAGCTCGGAACCGGGCCTGCTCGAGGTTTTGGGCGGATAGAATTTTCTATTTTTTACAACCTTGAAACCTTGATACCATGCCAGCCGCTATCGCGAACATCAGGACAAAAGGTCAAATGATCAAGAGGTCAAGGCGTCTGTGTCGTGCCCCGTGTGAACCCTGGCGCTTTTAAACAAAGCTTTCTTCGCGTTGAATCCACGAAAACTTTAAAGCGTCTAAACCGGCCTTAAAATACACAGGGCGAATGGGGCTTACGACCACTTTTTCTGACCGGAAAAGCAGCTATACGAACTGCCATGCAAGCCAGCTCTGGCCCGGTTCAAATTAAGATTGAGAGGACAAAGTTTATGTGGTATTAAAAGTTACGCAGTCCAAAGAGACTATAGGGACGATAGATATAGTACGCTTGTAATACGACCTTGTAAACGCTGGCGCCTTCAATCAAACCTTTCTTCACTTTGAAAGCCTCTAAAACTTCGAAGCATGAGAACCAGTCTTCAGCAACAAACACCCATCCCACCCCACCCCCTAGTCACTAGAGAACGCCCTAGGACTCCCCAGATCATGATATAAGCTGGGTATTTACCCTTGTGGCTACAGGTCCCAGGTTTATGGTTGCTTAACATTCAGATACATCAGCATGTGTTCTTCAAACATTCATGGCGAAAATCCCAAGGACGTTTACTGTATCGAGGTACTTGCCCCGTTTATGGAGGGACCGAGAAATAAAGAATGGACGGGTGTAAGGTGAGATGGGAGATAACATATGCCCTGCATAACCCGTATTCTACAAACTGTTTCAGAGTACCGCGGACAGTACTATAGACTATAGAACCCTTAGAAGGGGTGCAAACGGTAGTTGCTGACATAGCAGTAGCAGAAATGAACAATGAACTAGAAAGGCCAGAGACTTAACGTTCTGTTAAATTATTCTATAATTTTTAGGTCGGGGGCAGCAATAATGGTGTGGGTGGCGGAAACGGTTACACATTTTTACACAAAGAGTTGGGTGACAAAAGAAGTAGGCCAGCTCAAACTACTCGGGACTGCTCTGTGTGTGTGTGTATCCACTTTCACCGACCCAGGCCCTACCTATTGAGAGGGCGAGTGTTAAGCACTACCAGTGCGAAATCACTGCAAGGAAGTACTTTCCCTCGAACAACAACAGCAACAACAAAAACAACAACAAAAACAACATGCACTACCTGTTCATAAAGCTGACCGCACACCTTCAGACTTTTCCCCCCTCAGAATATAGTTGTAGCTCCGTCCTGGAGTGCTGACACTGCAAACAGGTGTTTCCTGTGTGCAAAGGCGGAGTTTGTTTGAGACTCGAGTCAAAACCACTGTCCATATTACAGCTAGCAAGGCCCCGTAAAGAGATGTTCAAATGAGAGAAAGAAGTTTGCTGGAGAAGGGATCTCAACACCTTCCCTCTAAACTCCGTTGCTGCCATGGTGATGGGCACTTTGCTCACTTGCTGCGCTGCTTAATAAGCGTTTGGCGCACAGTTTGCCGCTCTTGTTACAAGCTTGCATCACACTCAAACAACGAAAGAAGGAAGGAGCGAACGAATAAACTAACGAAAACAAGAATTTTAAAAGGACAAAATTGCCGCCAGCTGTCTTAACTGATCCTTTGAGAGATACCTGCCACTTTACTTTATACACAGTTGACTTCATTATCTTTAATCACATATGACTGAACGCACACATCAGCTACAGTAGGCCTGTACAAGCAGGCCTATAGCAGGCCTGTATCACAGCGACTCAGTTTTCTGTGTGGCATGCTTTTTCCTGCCTGTCTGGCTGGATGGAGTCCGGCTTTCTTTCCTCTTCTTTCTTTCTTGCCTGCCCGTCTTACAATCTCTTTCATCGACCAGAAAAGGAATATTCAGCTCCTCCCATTATGATGAAATGAAATAACTGGGCTAGTGGCCTGGTGGGTATGTATACTGCACCACCTACAGCAAACATTCAGTGACACATTTTATTTATCTGCGGTGACATAGGAGTGTGACGGAATTGTTTGCACGGACTTCGTACAAGGTACGAAAACTGACAGCCTCACCTAAGTAAACGCTAAGGTCTTTATATCTTTACATCTGTACATCAGCTTCAACGTCTACTTGTTTCTCAAACGTAACATGACTTTATTGTCTGAGTCTTCCATCTCAATAGTTTTAATCCGCTGGAAGCTTGAAAATATAGCTAATGCAGCGCTTAAACATAAGAATACAAATTCTTTGGGTAAGAATATTCTATGGGTAAAATTTCTGCGTGTACGGCCTATGAATGTGTTTTACTTATTTATTTGGTAAGTAGATGTTTACTCTCGGTGGATGAGTACTGTTTGTCTGAGCCATAAGACTATTCGTTCACTCAGGTTCTGAGAGAATTTCATATCTGTAAATATCACCTTGAACTTTCTATAGTGAGACACGATCACACTGCATGTTTGTATGGATTGTTGCACGAAACAATCTCCGAGGTAGACGCAGAAGGATAAAAGAAATCACGCCAGCAATAACCAGGTGGGGCAGCAGGAGATGAGCAGGATTGTATTTCTGCTTTGCTGGCTGGCTGGCTGGTTGCGTTGTGATATCTAATCTTCCCATCCTTTTGTCTTTATGAGCTCATGTTTTCTATTGACTGCTTCTCTCTTTCCTGGATAGTTCTGTCTCTTCTTTCATTCGTGTTTAGTTCTCGGTTGTAGTTCTTAAATGCAGAGAATAAGGACTCATTCCCCCCCCCCCCCCCCACACACACACCCCTGAGTAGGCAGCGCTGGACATGACGGCAGGATATTTGTTCTGTGACACAGGTGCACAAACAATCAGGTGATGTTGCACAGTAAATTTCCCAAAGGAAACAGGAGACGGCTTCTTGTGATCAGGCCTCACTGTTGTCAACCTCACGAAAAGCAAACGCTGCGGAAGTTGGCTGCCAGCTAGCGAGCGTGTCTGTCCTCGTTCAAATCATAACTAAACACGAACTCAAATTCCGAGACCAAACAGAGATTGTTAATAAACAAACCTTAAGCAAAACACAGACAGACAACCGCGGGGACTTGTCAGACATTGGACTCCTTTTCGAATTCTGTTTGTTGCTTGTCTAAGCATTTTTTAATAAAGAACAAATGAGGACCGAGCGCTTTAAATTATCGAAAGATAACTCCAACAAGAAGTATTGGCAGCGCTCAACATACCCGTATGCAGACGCATGTGACCAAGGGAGCTTACCGTACCCAAACACGTAGCAAAGAGAGGGTCGAAAGAAAGGAATCTGAACGGATCTGCTCCCTTGGTCACATGGGTCTGCATACGGGTATGTTGGACGCTGCCAGTAGGCCTACTTGTTGGAGTTAAACAATTTTGATTTTGTTTTTGTGTGTGTTCAGTGGATCATTAAGTAGTTTGCACAAACCCAACTTAACAGTTTCTAGTTGTTTCAAAACAAGAATAGCTTGTTCTTCCTCTGACCCATCCCCCAGTTCACTAGCCCGTTCTGTCCGAGAATGGGCGTTTCCATAAAGACCAGATAAACACGTCTTGCATAAATGCTGAAATTTCGTCCTTTGCTCTTAAGATATATTTGGGCTTAGTCTTTGCGTGACTGCACACTTTCAGGCAGTTATATCTTTTGCCACATAGCAATAACAGTAAGAGCGATGAATATAGAGAGTTCCTCGATGTGTATTGGTCTTGCATATATTTCTCTCTACTTGTTAAGAAATACTGTGACGCCCTTTTTCGATAGCTTGCCTTCTGCTGCTATTCAGATAGATAAACAGGCCTGGTTTTAAAAATTATGTCCCTCTTTTTACAGCGATTTACAACAGCTGCAAAATTATTGTGACAGGTGCGTGTGTTGCGCTCGAGAGGAGAAAGATGGATGACGGAAAAGAGTAAATTTCCCAACATCTATATATGTATCGGCAACAGTATGTTATCTATATTTGTATCGGTAACAGTATGTTTCATTGACACGGTTCAATGAACTCGAATGAAGTCTCTGGTAAAGATCCAGTTTTAATCATCCGCTACAAGAACGTGATTCATTGTTACCAGAAGTGGACAAAACTATCCATGCGAACTTCAAACTTTTGTGGCCGTCTTGCTGACAAGGCGCGTAAGCGAAGTGGGAAACCATCATTGTTGTAGATGTTGTCGATGTTGTCGTTCTTTGTAAAGAAAGATGTGCTAATTCCCTGATCCCGATTGCTCACAATGTAATCCTGGCAGATACAGGAACAATATGCCGAACTCGGAACTTGCTGCACCGCAGCAGCGACGAATGTTACTGAATGCAACACGGTTCTTTTGCGTCATTCGACGTTACAACTGCCCTTCTATTACGAACTATGTCCGTCAGACACTTGATGTTCTGCTAGGCTTGTAACGGCCGCCCTTTGCTTAGTCAGCACTGCAGGCGCTGGCATTAGTTAATTGCTAATTCAGCTGTAGCTTGCTGGGACGCTGACGAGATTTTCTCTCATTTACACGACATTCTCAGGTGGTGCGAACTTATTTTATACACGCTGACCTGCTCAACGTCGGGAGAGCAGTCATGACTCGCAGACTCCGTCCTGAAGTCACAGTGCGATGTCCACTGGCGGGCTCCCGTGCAGATCTGTTGCGGATGTCTACAGCTATTTGAGTCGGTTCCACGCCGTTCTCTTGCAGTTCCTTTGAGCTTTCGCCCGACGTACACTACAGGTCTCTTCACCTGGCTGTCAAACGAGCTGTCCACTCGCTCGGCACGTGTTACCGGTCTTTGCATCGCCGGCAGTTGGGTACCAGGGGGAGTCGAGAGTCGGCCTGGCTTCCTCCTTAGTGTGGCGGTGACCCCCCCCCCCGCCCCCTATCTAGTCAGACTGATTCACTTCTCCCTGTGGGGCTGTCTGCCTCTCCTTAACGCGTTGTTGTTGTTTTGTGGGGAAAATGCTTCCACCTCGCGGTGATTTCGCACATCTTCTTGAAGCATGACTGAACTGCCGTTTTTATGAGCTTAGGGGCAGGTTACATAGCCGGCCCGGCTGTACCAGGGAGCATCCCAGATAAGCCATGCTGACGTCACCTGCTCTCCACCCCGCTGGGCTGGCCCCTTCCCCTCCAGGGGTGGTTACCCGCGCCATTTCCAAACTAGGCAGCCAGACGGTGAGTACAGGCATTTCTGTCTGTTCTCGCGCTAACTTGCTAGAGAAATCACATCCTTTATCATTGCTTTTACCAGACTCGTTCCAGGTGTTTGACAGCAGTTTTAGTGTTGCTTCCTCTCATCTCTAACTGAGAATAGTTCTCCGGTCTGTGTATTTACGCGCACTAAAAACTTATTTCCTTCCCCAGCCACGGTCTAAGAAAAAGCTGTCTACTCACACTTCCGTCTTGCCTGAACACACTTCCGGACAGGGGTGGTATACTCTTTCAGAGCTAAAAATAGCCGCAAAGCCTGATTCCCTGGACCTTAACACCGCTCATTAGGAGCATGGCGCCTTATTAAATTCAGCATAATTATCAGATTACTAACGAGTCTTTCCGTTTCCAGCTTAGCACAGATTTTTGAGTGTCAGTTCCACGAAGCAATGCTAGCTGTCGTCACACTCAATTAAGGTGGCCATCTTAAGTATCTGTTGATCTCGCCAGCGCTGAGAGGAAGCTCTTGATGGTGCAGTTCCGGCTTCTTTCTGTTGGGAGAATTTAAAGTTCCTTGTGCAGCCAAACGGCTGTGCAGTATCCCGGGACGCCTTAGTGGTTTTAAAACATTGTTCGCCTTCTGCACGTGCCCGCGTATTGTGCGGTTCTGTATTTGCGGATAATCGCCTGCTGTTCTCAGAGTTTGATAAATCGTGGTGTTGTGACACGAATTGACACAATGCGAGTCGTACTGTGCGTCTTATTGTGTCGCGAGATCCGCATTCTAAAGGACATATGCCTCACATATAAAGTCGGTCTATGCAAGAAAAGTCTTGGCTGTTATCCTGTTGGCATTTCGGGAATTAACATGTGAATCCACATCAATAAAACCGTCTCAGATTAACTGGACCTGACCAGCATCCCCACTAAACGACAACTACAATATCACAGCTACTCAATCGATCACTACTCACTCACCACTTATCAAGACTAGCAAACTACTCACAACGCGCAGCTAAGAGCGTGCAAACGACCCCCTCTCTCAGCCCCCTTCACCAGCTGACCTTTGACTCCGTCACTGCGAGTTTCCTGCCACACAGGCTCCTTCTCGGAGGCCGGCCAGAATCCAGCCCGTGCAAAATAGAACCTTTTATTACACTCAGTGCATGAGCACGGCGCGAAAAGTCGGGCAGTAGCCGAGGCAAATAAAGTCTCGTCTTGTGATCGCACTTGCAGTTGACGTCTTAGAGGTTCGCGGGTCCCACCACGCACAGACATGCAGCACTTTTCCACTTCCGCTGTAACTGCCGTTAACGTGGTTCGCTGATAACTGCAGCTTCCTCGAGTGCGTGTGGCAGCCTTCCGTCACCTTCTCGTGACATCCTCCTTGCGTGAGTACAGTTTAAGAGTAATAAACTACCACCTTTCGTTGCTTATAATTTTCATAGCTTGTACATGTAGTGCCATCGCTGAGGACTTGCCTGGCAGTGCTGCCTACGTATTTTCTCAAGATAACGTCAGAAAAAGCGCATAAACAAGTGAGACTTGAGGGCATTTCTTAACCAGACAGATGCACGCCTTACTTTGCCTATTCTGGGAGTGTGCGTGCAGGTCAAGGTTCAACACACTAGCATGCACACGTGTCCAGTTCCAAAAGGCCAGCGCGGTTGAGGCCATTAGAAACTGTCCTAAAGCAGTGGCAAAGCACTAGGGCGGTGCCGTCTGAAACGGTGTTTTCCGAAGGTGAGTCATATCTTCTCTGCAGACGCAAGATTCTCACTGCACATCTGAGAGTGGGGCAGATGTGAAAGAAAATCTCTCAGTCCGAATGACATGCTGACCACGACTTTGTCCAACCGTGCGAAAGTTAAATTCAGCAATTTCAGCTGATGCTTGAAGACAGGATGTGTTGGTTAACGGGGACCACAGATTACCGTCGCCGTATGGCCAGCGATAGTATATTAACAATAGTCACATAGTATCGTGGCTTTTTGCGACAAATTGTGTAACGAACTGTTAGAAGTGTTCATTTTGATTCAAAAGTCGGGGTTATATCCGTTATTGGGAGCGCAAGTTCAGTGAAACTTGTTTGTTTCTTTTCTGGCGACAAGTGCACTTTAAGTGGAACTCTTTTTTTTGGGGGGGGGGGGCTGATCTTTTGTGACGACAGTTGATAGAGGAACTACTAGAAGGCTTCGCTCTAGCTCACTTCAGATTCCGGCGTCACGTCCATAAATGGAAGTCGAGTGAGAGGACAACCTGAAGTGAATTCAGTGACGACATCCAGAGAGCTGATACGTGTCCTGAGCTGTTTGATGGAATTGTTAACTTACAGTTGTAACCTTGGTATGAAGATTGTCGCTAGGGTATATGCTCCGTGTGAATGCATGTGCGGCATGGTAAACAGGACTGACCGCGTCTGCAAGCGTTACCAGTCTGCACTCAAGTCGCAACAGGGGGCGCTGAAAATGATCTGTTAGTGACGGCGCCAGATCCTAAACCCAAGTTGGAAGGAATTACTCTCTTGGTGTAGCGTGCACGGAAAGACTGTTCAGTGGTTCGAATAATACGACCTCGTAATCATACACGTAATCATATAAGAGCCACTGCTGATCCAACGATGTCAGGAACACATAGGGATTAAACGAGCATGACTGTGCTTTTGAAGTTTAGATTGGGCTGAGTGTATAATGGTACTGCGTAGGCCTATGTTAACTCCTCGAGCAAAGCGATGTGGGGACTGGGGTGCGAGAAGCCGGGGAAGAGAACTGAGAGAGAGAGAGGCTGGGAGAAGGGATAAGCTCCAGGTCCGTGGAGACACGGGGATTTTTGTGGATTCTGCTGAGAGCCTGGAAAGCAGAATAACAGTCACAATGTTGACGTGCCAACAAGCAGGCGTAAGGCTTGGATGAAAACGGCGGTAGAGACCGTAGCTGAAGGTAAGACGATAGCGGCGAAGAGCGCTGATACCAGACAACTCATGGCTACCATTCGACAGTGGGACCCGATACTATCATAACGGGGACCGCCTCTCGGAGAGATAGCCAGAGCTGTACCCGCCAAGCTGAGGGATTGTCTATGTACCAGCTGGGGCTGAGACGGGATTTTTGTTGAATAACCAGTCCTGCCGACGACAAGAGTCGACAGGCTGGGAACCGCGTAAACAAAGACGAGACAGTGTGTGTGTGAGAGAGAGAGAATTCTATCAAGTGGACTGTAAGGTGTGGAAGAGAACAATTACTGACGATCATCATGATATTAAAAGACTGCGTATCGAGAAACAAGTGGAACGATTCGTATTGTACTGACTTTTGTGAATGTGTGTATCTGAACACTGGATTCGAGGTAATGTAAGTACAGAGCTCTAACAATTTTTTAAAGACCATTCGATAAGGATAATCGATAAGATACATATGTGACCAGGGTAAACGTTATACTTGATGGATGTCTTTATTGGGTAGTGAAGGCATCTTAACAAACTGTTCTTGTGACATCTTTAAGAACAAGCGTGATCACCGACTTTCCGGAGTTAAGTCTGGGCAGATCGGGGCAGATCATGACAAACATTCACCTGGATAAGACACAAAGGCATATGTGTTGCCAATAAATGAAACGTTATTCATACAGGGTAACAAAGATAATGTCATACAGATAAATGAATGCAAAGTAAAATATAAAAGGAATTAAAGGTTGTGACTGAGCTGAAGTCCTTGACATGTTGCCCGCTCTGTTGTGGTCACACACACATAACACACAGTTTTGATTCAGTCCCTTCTCAAGTCCACCACACGAAGTGACTCGATAGTGTCTCTCGCGGGGGAGACACAGGTGCAGTGTTGCTGGTGGGCGTCCCTTTGTTACAGACGGTACGGCCCACGCGGAAGATCATTCGTGCACAGAGTCCTCCTGCAACTGCTTCCACTCAGTGTTGAGAACAGCTTTCTCTCGTTGACAACGTTGCTGTCCTCGACTGTACAAGAATTTCTTCCCAGCTGACACCGCAGCTCCGGGAACAAGGCGACTTAGCTTCAACTCCAAAACGTTTAAATAAAACAAGAAGTACTTGAAACGTTCAAAGTAAGTATTTGTCCTGTGTTGTGTTTGTCTTGGATCCCAGTTGTCAGCACTAGCTTAGTGAGCGGGCTGATTACATTTACTAAGGATCCTCTGTATGCACACGCTGTGTACCGAGGGTTAGCTGTGTGAAGACTAGCGTCGTTATAAAGAAAAGGATGGCAGATCTTTTTAAGGATCTGCCTGGTCCCTTTCTTTCGACCCTCTCTTTGCTACGTGTTTGGGTACGGCAAAGCTCCCTTGGTTGCATGCGTCTGCATACGGTTACGTTGAGCGTTTCAAGTACTTCCTGTTGGAGTGATTATTTGACTTCTTGTTCTATTTATAATTTAAGCGTTCGGTCCTCGTTTGTTGTTTATTAGTTCCAAAACTTTTCAATCTTCAGTTTAAAGTCACTGTTTAACTACAGGACGGACTTTCCTAGCTAGTTCTTCGGCTCCATGGACAAGTCAAGTTCTTTCCTTTGAGCTCCTTAATACATCTGTGGTATTCTGTCTACCATAATTGCTGTCTCCCTCACTCTCCATTGTAATGCTAAACCGCTTTACTCAGGTAACTTGCCAGAGTGACTGACCACCCATACATCCCGTTGTCTGCATGCCGTGCCATCCGTCCCTGAGAAAGATCTGACCGCGCATACATTACAGAAAAGTCATGGACACTGGTCCCTTAGCGACGCTAGCGTCACTTCCTTTGCGGAGTTCTGTTACAGACTGAGCGTGGCAAAGACACCTCAATTATCCCATCCCTTACCCCCCATCGGGTCAGGGAACAAAACAAACATATCCATTACAATTAGAAGCTTTCGTGGACACAGCCAAAAGTCAGACAAGAAGAATTCTTGTGGGTGGGGTACAAAAAAAGGCATATCCCTTACAGTATTAGCTGACAACTGAAATTTCTTCCGGATTTATAATGACATTTAAATAGCAGTTACAGTGACATTTGCATGCAGCGAGAACTGTGCGTAACTATGAAGTGGTAATGTGTGTATTTTCTTGGACTGGAGACAAAGTCGAGTAACAGGTTTGGAAGTCTATTTAGTAATTTAATTTGTGTTGATTAGTATGTTTTTTGTTCCCTTTTCTTGATTTAATAACATACGATGTTTAAACACACAGTCTGTGTAGTATTGAAGCAGTTGTTGGCGCGATAGGGAGAAAACTGTGTTTGTGTACAATCTTAAATTATAACCACTAGAGACAGGCACAAGCACTCTGTACGTTGTCTATCATTTCGTTGGGTATTGTGATAATTCCCATCTATCGCCGGCTATCACGC
>SMGT01015437.1:38876-58390 GCA_004794575.1 Lanistes nyassanus | reverse complement strand
GCTTTACTCAGGTAACTTGCCAGAGTGACTGACCACCCATACATCCCGTTGTCTGCATGCCGTGCCATCCGTCCCTGAGAAAGATCTGACCGCGCATACATTACAGAAAAGTCATGGACACTGGTCCCTTAGCGACGCTAGCGTCACTTCCTTTGCGGAGTTCTGTTACAGACTGAGCGTGGCAAAGACACCTCAATTATCCCATCCCTTACCCCCCATCGGGTCAGGGAACAAAACAAACATATCCATTACAATTAGAAGCTTTCGTGGACACAGCCAAAAGTCAGACAAGAAGAATTCTTGTGGGTGGGGTACAAAAAAAGGCATATCCCTTACAGTATTAGCTGACAACTGAAATTTCTTCCGGATTTATAATGACATTTAAATAGCAGTTACAGTGACATTTGCATGCAGCGAGAACTGTGCGTAACTATGAAGTGGTAATGTGTGTATTTTCTTGGACTGGAGACAAAGTCGAGTAACAGGTTTGGAAGTCTATTTAGTAATTTAATTTGTGTTGATTAGTATGTTTTTTGTTCCCTTTTCTTGATTTAATAACATACGATGTTTAAACACACAGTCTGTGTAGTATTGAAGCAGTTGTTGGCGCGATAGGGAGAAAACTGTGTTTGTGTACAATCTTAAATTATAACCACTAGAGACAGGCACAAGCACTCTGTACGTTGTCTATCATTTCGTTGGGTATTGTGATAATTCCCATCTATCGCCGGCTATCACGCTAGCTTTGCTTGATACAGATATGTTGCAAAGCCCTTTGCAACATATCTGTATCAAGCTAAGCTCTGTATCAAGCTAAGCTCTGAAAAATACCATATCAGGATTCACTCATCCACCGAGCCGTCTCCTGTTCTTGCGTGTGGGCGCATGCGCGAGACAGAGGGGAGAAGAACGTGGACGGAGAGGGGGGGGGGTGGGCTGGGTTTTTGTGAAGCGATTGAGATGACTTTTACCTTGACACAGACTGGCGTGGTTCATCCGAGTGTTGGGCTGGCAGTGAGAAACACGGCGTCTCGCGTTCATGCACTGCCGCGGGCAGAGCTCTCTCAGATGTTTGACTTGGGCGATAAACAATGGCCTTTCTCGGTCAACACGCTCAGAAACCAGAAACAGGCCTAGCAGATCGGAAACGTGCATTCAGTTTGCACTGAAGAGAGTAAACAGCGATGTGAGTGTACTGTGCACGTGCCTGTGTCCGTGCTTGCACGTGCCCTTTGCTTACTGGGAACAGGCAGATGGTTGAGTAAACAAACAGATATTAACTTAGGAATCCTTTACTTGTTGTAAGATCTTTTCAGTGGGACGTGTGTCACTTGACCCGTTTTGTTTTCCTCCCTCCCTCTCTCTCCTCCCTCTTTCTCTTAATTATCTTTCTTTTTCTTCCATTTATTTTGAAAGCTTGGCGTGATGGAAGACAAAGGTCTGGTCGGGAAGTCACGCGGGTGGACCCGCACGGGACGCGAGTTTGAAGCTCGCGCACGAGATTCTAGAGTTTTTGGCACAGGCCGGAACAGTATCACCCAAAGGCACAGTCTGACGCACACGTGCAGTTCAGAGAAACCGCGTGGAGACGTCACAGTCTGACGCACACGTGGAGTTACGAGAAACCGCGTGGAGACGTCACAGCGCCGCTTCCCGAAGTTACACAGCAAGCAGTTGGCGGTTTGTAGCCGACTAGCAGGGGTGCTAACTATGGCAACTGAATGGTAGAAGGTTCGATACTCACTGTCTGTCTTGGCAGTGGGGTTAGGCGAGGAGTTACGGGTAGTAGTAGGGGTGGGATTATAGCTTAGGATATGGTAGAAACTTCGGTTTGCGCGCGCGCGCGCGTGTGTGTGTGTGTCGAAATCTGACGCGTCATCCCGGTGCACAGCGCACAGTCCAACCGCAAGCGCAAGCAGGCTGTGGGATTGCGTTAAACAGGATGTTTACACTCTGTTTCCGTCTCTGCCCATGTAATTTTGTGCCAGTGTGGGACGTGGCACGGGAAAAACATTTCACACGATGCTGTGACAGACAGGAAGGAGTGCACCGGGGGTTGTGAAACGGGGCGCTCCACGGGATGTATGAGACGGGAGGGAGGCTCAAAAGAAAATGGCTAAATTCCCTCCCCATTTATCTGATTGTGAACAAACGTCGCTATAGTCGTTAGTGACGTCAAGACAGTGACTATGACACCATCTTACACAGGAACAGTCAAAACACGTACCCATGTCACTGTCAAACTGGTTAGGTCTTCTAAAATCTAAGCAGAAGCAAACACGCAGTGTTTTGAGAAGATAACTTTTCATTTTTGACAGATCGTAGGTGCTGTGAAAAGAACAGCCTGCATCTGCATTTCGCATAGATAACAGAGCTCACTAGGTAAATCTCTCACGTTTCCTTCCCCCTTCTTCTTCAATCGCTCCTCCTTCTCTATCGTTCTAGCTCTCTCTCTCTCGCGCGCGCGCACCCACGCACGCACGCAGTCTCGTTTTAAAACAAGATTAGTCGGGTCAGTTGTTTTCATGAAGACAAAGCGACTAGGGACCATTCGAGCAGATTTCATTTGCATCGATCTCCATTCTTCGCCACCCAGTGAATCTTGTGAGCCATTATCTGGTTAGGGCTACTCGTTTATTTATTACTTGAACCAAAAGCATTTAAGACGTAACTTTCATGGAAATGCAATCCCTGTCGTGTTTGAACAGTTTACACGCAGTACACTGGCAGTCATGCCCAGTGCAGAGGGCTCGCTGCATATTGGCTTCAAAGGCAACGAGGAAGATTTCATTGATGTACATGCGTCGCAAAAGCAACACAAATACTTGTGCAGTTTTTAAGGGAACGAGTGAATCGGCCTAAGTGACAAATATGATGAATGATAGAAAATACTTTAAGTAATAAATATTACATGGAAGGGGGTCAAGTGGAAAGAACAGGGAATAACTCTTTATTTATAAGTACGTCAACGGCGAACTCGATCGAGTGTATTCATCGACGCTGCATCTACTTAACAGTCTTTGAAAAACCCGTAAGCTGTTTTAAAAGCCCTATTTTCATTTTCTGTAAGACGAACGCAGAAACCAGGGCTTGAATGCAAGAGAGAGAGAAAAAAAAAGAGAGAAAGAATAAATTTATTCGGGTTTAGCATATCAACAATCGACGTGCATTAGCGTCAGCGCACACGCGAATAGCAGAGTGTTATATTTAGATCAGGAATCCCTTCTTTGTGCGTGCGTCTGCTCAAGAACTTACGATTGTCGATTTCAGTTTCCCCTTAGTTACTCGGAACGCTGAAATGTCAGATCCCAAAGAGCAAGAAAACTAAGTTGGAGTTTAGAGCAGACAAAGTGCATGCTAGAAGAATATGGTGTTGGAGGCCAGGATTTTATCCTCGGCCAATGCAACCACTAGCAACACCAAAGGAATAACGCCGCCAATTTGGAACAGGACTTATTCGACCTCCTACGACCGAATAAATTTATACTGGGAATAGAACAAAAAATAAGTTTAAAACAAGGGAACTGGACCAAGCTAAGACATGACAACGACGAAGACAATCTACATGTTTCGGGGCACTACCCCTTCATCAGGACGAAACAAAAACGACGAAAAAACGACAACAACGAAAACAGAAGAAAAAGACTTAGCTTCAGTAGATGTGGCGCACGGGTTGGACAGCAGGAAAATGACCAAGGGACAGCGAGTAAACAGGGTTAAAAAGAGGGGCAGCCAATCGCCAGGAAAGGGTAGGGAAGGGTGGGGGTGGAGAGGGGGCGGGGTGGAGAGAGAAGCGTGGGTAAGGGGGTGTCAGTGTGGGAGAAAAGGTGAGAGAAAAGATGTAAGAGAGAGAGAGGAGGAGGGGTAAAGAGAAGAAGAGGGAGGTGGAGAGTCAGTGTTTGAGGTTAAGACCAATGGGTGCCATGGTACCGAAATGGGTAATGAAGTAGGACTCCATATTCTTGTGGTCAATGGAGTCGCCCTTCATTTTCCAGATACCACAGACCCTCAAGTTGTCGGCTGTGTGTGGGGGTGTGCCGAAGTGATGTGCAACTGGTGTGTTTCTGCAGTGTTTAGTGTCGGCTAGATGTTCTGTGAAGCGGACGTTGAGTGTGCGTTCTGTCTCCCCGATGTTAAATAAAATGGGACAGAGGGTGGGTGCATGTGATGGCGTAGATGATGTTGCTGTTAGTGCAGGTGAAGTGGCGCTTGATGACAAAAGCGGTGTTGGGTGTGTGGAGTGTTGTGTTGGTGTTCAGGTAGGGGCAAGTGTGGCAACGGGGGACATTACATGGGGTGGAGCCGCAGGATGGGGGGAGGGTGGTGGTGGCTTTAAGTTTAGAATGTACTAAAGGATCTCGCAGGTTCTTATCCCTGCTAGCATCTCGCAGTTCCCTTGTTTTAAATTTAAGAAAGGTTTTTCCTCTAAGCGGCAGTCACCTGTTTTTCTTGTAAAAAAATAAGTTATTCTGGTTTCTTGCATGCGACTTGTTCGAGACTTGCTACTGGATCTACTATTGTTCCAGAAATAATTACCGTTTCCCATTTCGTTGCATACAGGCCCAGACTAGAGAAAACCCTGGCTCCCCACAACATCGTGCATATATATTCCTCTGAACTGTCAAGGCTTTTCCCAAACCTAGTTGTTCATTTCGTTGCTCTCCGATAACAATGCTACTCCCCCCCCCCCACCAAACCCAATTCTTTTCCTTGCCAATGGCAGCGGTCTTCATGTCTCCTGTCTGTCGGCAGTCTACCACAGCATTCTCCAAACACCTACAGCCTCGGCCTTAGTCGCTGTCACAAGTCGCTCACAGCTCTGTGGCCATGCGCCAGCGAAACTTTCCATGCCTCCTTGACGTCCATAACACATACAGCTTACAGGCGAATGACGCTTTGAAACAAGCACACTGGCCGACAGACTGACTACAGTCTGACTACAGTGACATCCCCTTTCCACTTCCGTTCAAAACAAAGATTTCCAAAGGTTATCTTGGTTCGGTGAATTAAAGTACAGATATGGGGTGGTGGTGGGAGGGAGAGATTCTCAACAGCCTGTACTTTTGCTATCAAATGATAGTCGGGACGCAGTGCACATGGCAAAAGCACGTAGTAAAGTAAGCAATCTAGCAAACTGATTGCAACCGCTACAGCCTACTGCTCAGCTCAGTTGTCGGTCTAAGGTGTTTGTACAGAAGCAACAACGGCGCTGACGGCTGACGGACTGCACAATGACAGGAGCGAACAAAGCGACACTTTAAAAAATAACACAAATCTGTTTCTTTTTCACGCTGCATGCAGCTCTCCCTTTCCTATTCTCACCTCCTACACCTCCCTCCCTCCCCTTCCTCCCTCCAACCATTCATCTTTATCTGTACATATAGATACGGTCATTAAAATCTCTACATCATATGAATGCAGCCACACAATACCCGAACAAACAGTGAAGAAAACTTGCGAGATCGTTGTTGTTAACTAACAAAGATATCGCCGAATCCTTGAAGCAAACAGACAAAAAGAATATCTTCAATAATAGAAGACAATTTTAATTTTAGAAGAACTAATGCAATTACAAAAAGCATGCATAAAATTTCTTTCCAAATTAAACAGCCACAGTAGAGAATAACGCGACGCCTGTGTCTTGAAATGCTATAATCTTATCTAAAACTTACTTTTAAAACTACTTCACCGTTTACTTGAAATCACTCTGTTACAGTAAAACAAGAGACTGAGTAAAGAAGTAAAAGGAAATACCTTGTAATAGACGTGAGACTAAATGATGAAGTAATCTCCTTTGTCCAAAGACTCAGGTATCCAAGGGTGGCCAAGGGATTTTTCACAGTGTCTTCGTTTAGAAGTTTGTATGGAGATTTCAGATATCAGCAGGTAGTGGGCAGTCTCAGGCGGCCTGTGTGCTGTTGTCTCCAAGTGAAAGTGATTCCAGTTACTATAGCATGCGGTCAACAAACACCCCGGGTAGAGTACAGTGCAGCATGATTGAGAACGCTGTCAGTCGCCGTGCAGTCCACCCCACGACCAGCGCGTCCTCTGTACCCTGCTCGACGAAGGACAAGACAAGGCGGACAGCAAACACCAAGCGGAATAATTTAGGCAATGTCTCCCACCCAGCTCCGTCACCCAGGCCAGTTAGCAGGAATAGAGAACAAAGGCTTCTTCAGTTGCCCCACGGCAGAAAATGCTGCGTGGTTCACAGTTGGTGGGGGAGGGGGGGAGTAACTCTTACAGCGGTTTGTGTCGGTAAGGAAAATAAAAAAGAAAGTATTGAGGATCGCCAACCAGTTTTATTTTATGAAAGAGCGTTTGTTTATGTTTCCTTTCATTTGGGAAAAAATATTGTGGGAATGAATGAATGAACTAGCTGTTACTACGGCAAAAATAATCTGTGGATGTATTCCTTCCTGTTTCGACTGGAGATCGTCCTCAAGTGTTTTTCCATTGCCAGGACTTTGTATTAAAAACTTTTATTCATATTGTGTTTGGAATAATACATTTGTCCCTGGCGTGATGTAGACAAAGTGACAACAATGCACAGGTGAACCAAGAGCTGCATGGCAGTCGTTTACTTGATTTGAGTCTAGAAAATATGGGGGGAAACACACGAGACCTTCAGAAGCCTTTATCTTTGCCATAATCTGCTCGTCTAATTGAGTAATGCTCGTGCATGTTCATCACAGATACAGCTGTTTATGGCCACTTCACGAAACGAGGCACCATAGGACTACAAGCACTTCGCAGGTTCAAGAGTCTGGGTGGTGGACTTGTCAGCACGCTGCGACTGAGCTTTTCAGAGCAGATTTTAGTTTTTCCAGATATATGGGAGAACAAGCACTTGTGTCGTAAACACGACCATACATGAATCGCTCGTGAAAAGATCTGTCGACAGACTGTAAGTCTGTGTGTCCGATGCTACTTTATTGGCTGCAGCGGGGAAATAATCCTAGCGTCTCCAAATTATTTTGGAAAGAAAGAATTTGTTTTTCGAAATTTTAAGTGTGAATACTTTGTTACTGAAAAAGGTTTTTATCAACATCCTTTTATGTGATCAATATTCTACAATAAACGTATTCAATAATAAATATTTTCAAGTTACCTTTTATTGTGAAACCTACCCTGTGCCAGCATTTTAACCGCACCTGTACGACTATTCACTTCGCTGTCTGTTTTTTGTCTTTATCTGTCTCTGTCTCTGCTAATGTTTGTGTCGTTCTGACGAAGAGGTAATGCACCGAAATCTGTGTCGTTTCATGTAGCCCGACGCAGTTCTTTTTGTTAACTTAAATATTTGACCAGTACCACGAGGTGAATAAATATGTTGCTTGTATGTGATAAAAAAAGTGTCACGTATGTTGTAAAAAAATGTTCACGTGTGTAGTCTTCTGGGAGATTTAAAAAAACATTTTTCACCTAAGTGCTGTTTTGGAAAAAACGTGCATAGCTAAAAAAAATGTGGTTTACGCGAAGGCGAGACGCCAGCATGCATTGCGTAAATGAAGGTTATCGGCAACTATGCGATAATTGGAAATACGCAGACATTTTCTCTTTGCATAAACACACACGTTTGGGCAGTTGAGGTTTTCTGTGGTGTTTTTTTTTTAACCTGGACTGTATTTTATTGTCTCTTAAATTTAACTGGTAATCCATCCTTACGAGAATCAAACGAAATGAGTTTTCCTCACTGCAGTGACAAGGAAATGTTTTCCAGACAGTCTTCCCAGCGAAGATGAACGCCCGTTATACTATGGCAGTTTCTTGAGCAGTTGCCAAGGTTACGAGATTTGTGCCAGATCATCGTCTGCATTTTAAAAACAAATGAGCTCGATCGCTTATTGATCAACAGATGTAAGACGGGCATTTACAGGCCTTTTATACAGGTGATGTTCAGAAAGCCTGGAGTAAACTGGCTGCAAGTGCTTGTGCTTACTTCAGGCTTGCACGTTTGCCTGTGCACCGAGAAGCTAAGCAAACGGAATTCAGACAATGCGCCGAAATGAAAACTGTGACCAAGCTTATTCCATCTGTCTGCACTAAAGATTCTACCAAATTCATTAGGTTCACCCGACTCCACCCTATCAGGGCTGATCGTCACACTAACTCCAAGGCCAGCATGTGAACAAAATGTATTCGTGATTGGAAAAGTAGGCACTCACATTGTTGCCAATTTGTTTATACGACTGGATTGCATATTTATTCAGAGGGGCCTTCCTTTATTGTCGCATCTTTTGACCCTACCTTGAACCATTGCTTTCATCTGACTTTGTCGAACGGCACTTGAGAGTGAAATCATTTGCTTAAGATCTTTATCTACTCAAAGATAAGTCTAACGCAGGATTTAAGCGGCTCGGTCATTATCTACTCAGATATAATCCTAAATCAGCAGCGCACTGTGGTCTGTGGGTCTGTGGGTCTGTGGGTCTGCGTCATCGTGCATGTCCTCCATTACCCTTCGCGTGGCAGATTCTCTCTTCTTGAGCAGAGAGAGTATATGCAGTATCTCAGCTAGCTGCTCTCCTGCTGCTCTGCTCTTGACTGGTTAGTACTGCATTGCGTTTGCGTGTCTGTCTGTCTGTGTGCCTACATGTATTCTGTCAGGTGCTATGAGCCTTCCCTCTGCGAGGTGGGGTACTGCGCGTTACAAATTGCCCATTATTATTTGAGATTGCGCCGAGATAGCATTTTTTGCATGTGTACTGCTTTCAGCTAGCTGGTTTCGAGCCATATCTTGCTTGTGTTGCAGGCATTCGTCGTTAATGCCACAAGTGGCCAGTATAACGCCTCATACTACTGCGATAATTTCATGTAGCAGGTTTTCTGCCGTCCTTTGTAGCGATAATTGCAGGCACTGTATTCATTACTCTGACGTTGACCTGACTTGAACTCACATTTGTGGAGGTCCATCATCATCGATCGTAGCTGGGGCTCTCCCCTCCCCATTCCGTTCGGATGGATGGTCCTTGTATGCTGCCGCCTTCCATTCCCGCGGCATATCAAGACCCCTTTGGGTCCGTTCCGAGTGCCCAAGTCCGAAATCATTAAATCTCGATCCCATGTCGTCTGCCGGGGAGCCCCCGGCCGAGATAGATTGGCCAATCAGAATCGAGTTAACGAAAGTCGATGGGCAGCCGGTTATTTTTAACTGCACGCGCAGCGAGGCGAGGGGGAGCGCTGGAAAGCAAGGCGGTGGGAGACAAAAGCAGCTGCGCGTACAACCTCTAGCGCCGCTTGGATCTCCAGCAGCCATGGCCGGTGGAAAGTAGGTCCATTTCTGATACACTGACAGCCTTCTGAGTAAGCCTAGCACGCTACGTTTAGACCAATCTCTATACAGCTAAGAAAAGACCTGTGCCTGTGGCTGTATTTGGTTTGTGATACGAGCATGCGGTTAGCATAGCTTCCCGTGTGCTGCGTTGCGTTTGCGCGATGTGGATTACTTTGGCCTAAGCCTCACGTCCTAGGTCTTGAATAATGACACCGACCGTTGGTGCAGGTTTCCGAGGTTTGCCGAGCTCTGGGTTCTGGTTCAGTCCGTCTCAGCCACGGCAGGCAAAGCACAGAGTGTAACTAAAAATAGCTTTTTGAGGCAACCTCGCCAGTACCAGAACAGACGGAACTTCCTGTAGGCAGACTTCTCTTACTCTTGCAACTGTCTGGCATCTTTTAAAATCTGTGTAAACTTTTAACTCTTCGCTAGGCGGGCTCTTTTACCCTATAACTACTGCAATATTCTGTAACTCTAAGACAATAACTGGTATAAACTGTTATTTTGCTTCTGTCATAGCAGTAGTAAGCCCCGTAAACTGTATTATTGAACTACACTGGTTTTTAAAATTGTGAATAAATGTATAATTCTCTATAAGACTGGATTAGTATCATGTTTACAATGTATTATTGTAGTATCATCTGATACATTATTACTCTTCACAAAATTTCTGAAGTCTTTGTTGCACTAGCTTTTTTAATTCGTCTGTACAAACTTCATTATTTCACACGACACTGGCTTTTTAAAATTCGTATGTACAAACTATTATTTCACATGACACTGGCTTTTTTAATTCGGTGTACAGACTGTACAAACTTCATTATTTCACACGACACTGGCTTTTTAAAATTCGTATGTACAAACTATTATTTCACATGACACTGGCTTTTTTAATTCGGTGTACAGACTGTACAAACTTCATTATTTCACACGACACTGGCTTTTTAAAATTCGTATGTACAAACTATTATTTCACATGACACTGGCTTTTTTAATTCGGTGTACAGACTGTACAAACTTCATTATTTTACACGACACTGGCTTTTTAAAATTCGTATGTACAAACTATTATTTCACATGATACTGCTTTTTCGCTTTGTTTGCTCGCTGTTACACCAGATTTATTACCATGTATAAATAGTAGTATTATCTTTTGCACTGGCTTGGGGTGGGGTTTTTTTTTTTTTCCTTTTCTGTACTGGAGTACCCTCTGCTTAAAGGGCTTCCTACACTTGCAATGCTCTCAACGTTGAGCGAAAACATTTTCCGAGGATTCTCCGTACACGGGCGCATGACACCTGCAACATTTTACCAGCCAGATCGTCACATGATTATCACGTGTTCGCTCTAGGGGCTGACAATAGTAACACTATGGATGATCACGAACAATTTATTCTGACCGCTGCAGCTTCTGCGACTGCATTTACTTTCGCCCAGCAGTCTCAGAAAACAAAATGGAAAAGACGAATGTGGGTTCCACGGTGCATTGCTCGTCGAAACCAGTTGGGAGCACACGCATACGTGTCTTCTACAAGAATATCACCACACGACTCCACCGAAAGCAGACGCTTCTTGCGAATGTCGCACGACAGTTTCGTGACCCAGCCGTCTCGCAATCGACGGGTTAACTTCCCGTACTAAATCTCTGTTTGAATAGTCAGGGGATGTGTTTTCGTATATGCTGGGATGGTGCTGCAAGAGATCAATTAACTGGAAAATCGTTTTTTCTGACCAGATTACTATCAATCGAAGGCCTAACATGATCACGACCAGCGCTAGACCACACCGCACTAAATACCAGGATTGTTTCTGATTGGCTGACACGCTGCAACATTTTGAGCCCCTGCTGGAAAATAGCGCGGCGTGTGATCCCCTAAAATGTTGAGAGGCCTCCCTGAAACATTTTCGCTCAACGTTGCAACTTCCATATATGGTAAACATTGCAGAGAACATTGCAAGTGTAGGAAGCCCTTAAGGTAAAGGTTGTCCCGTGACCTGTGTTAGGTCGGAGGGGAGTGGGGGATGTATGAGACCCTCACTTTTCTGTGGGCCATCATCGTGAGAGTGGGGGCCATCTCCTCTCCCTCGCTGTCTTCCCCTCCCTGACCCCTGCATGGGGGGGGGGGGGAGTAGTTGTGCTGCGCCGCACGGGGGTCGAACGTCCTTGGGTTTAGAGTCCAGCGCTCTAAGCACTGGGATACATAAATATAAATATATATATATATATATAAATATCCGCTTTCCTTTGTCCTACAGTGGCTTTATTACTTTGTATAAATAGTATCATTGTGTACTGCTCACTATAACGCTGGCCCGATAACCTTGTCTAAATAGAATTATTTCTTGTTGCTGTCTACCACACTGCCTTTATTACCTTGAATAAATAATATTTTTGTTTTGTTTGTTTTGCTCCCTTCTACATTGGCTTTATTACCCTGTGTAAATACTATTATTGTTTTCTGTTTTCATGGCTGTTTTATCCTGTATGGAGGATAGTATTCTCTACCACGGCAGCTTTTATTAGTCTGTATAAGCAGTATTATTACTGGCTTTATTACTCTGTGCTTACCAGAAAACGCAGTAGCCTACATGGCATCAAAATAAATAGCTGAACAATTATCAACCGCAGCAGGCGAGGCCCTCCTCGTCTGTAGGAAAATGTCGTTAGAATGTGTTTTCCTGCGGACAGACCATGCATTTGGAGCCACAGCACCAGTCGCTTACTGGTTTACATCCGGTTTACGGATGCGATTACTCCGAAAACAGGCGAAACGCCTTGTGGAGAAAAAGTACGTGGAAAACAGCTTTTATGTTTTCTTAGTATTCAGCTGATACCGAATATCTGGATTTTAGACTGGACTTAAAATGTGTTTGTACACAAAGAGGAAATGTAACTGTACTACTGGTATTTGTCGACTTGCGGCATTTATCCTTTATGTGCTATCCGCGGTTTTAAGGGGGTTTCTATATTTTCCCTCCGCATTTTATTTTCTTCGTTTTTATTTGCCTGAAAGACGAAATGCAAAAATAAGTTTGCGAGGAGGCTGTTATGTTTAAAATGACCTTCTGACTTTCTTTTAATGGAAGTGATTGCGTGCCCCTTGTTTGTGGCAAGAAATGAGGTCGGGGTGTGAAAGGCGAGTGGAAAACAAGGACAAGGAGATAGGAAGTACTGGTACAGGGATGGGGGTGGGGAGGAGGGTTTACACGAGAAAGGATACGTTTCGCCTCTTCGTTATTAATTCATGCACGCGCAAGTATCACAATCAGGTTGACTAGCAAAACTTCGCGGAAACGTTTGCACAAGTATTTTAATTCCTCTCTGTTCACAAAGTGTCCGTAATCTGTAGAGGAAAAACGGGCTGTACGGACAGATTTATGTTTGAGGAAGGAAACACATAGGTTCATGCAACCATCCCCAAGTACAATCAGCCGCAGGCCCCGGTCGTGGTGTAGGAATGATAAGCCAGTGACATCTGGTTGATACTAGTAGAAGTGAGTGGTCAAGGCCAGAGACGTGTGTCCTTGCAGGGCTACGCATACTGGCTGTGAAGAATCACGTCGTGTAACGAGATCGGGCGAGATGTGCGATTTGCGACTCATCCAGTGAGTCTGCTTTCCATTATCGACAACGACCCTTCCACCATCAATCAACAGTCACCGTTGCCGTACTACTGTAATCGACATACAACACAACGTCTCCTTTAACTGGCCCGAGCTGTGACACCCGACTGCTAAACACTAGACTGTGGTGTGCGGCTAGACCAAAACGATCGGTAAGGGATGCGCGTTTCCAACATCGTTTCAATTTTGTTGTGGGTGGTGTGGAGGGACACCAGCAATCTTGAAGTATTTCACTGCAATTTAATTTGCTTCGGAATTTTTATTTTTATTTTATTTCATAGTAAACATTTTGACAACCATGTCGTTAACGTATACATTTTTTAGGCTTACAGTTTAAGTTTAAGTTACGATACAAAATATTGTAACTATGCACGATGTGTCAAAACATCCAGCGAGGCTGGGGAAGAGGTGTGTGGGAGACTCACTAAGCGTTACATTCTTTCCATCGCTTTCTCCTCTGTGTGTGTTCCAGCAGGTTATTGTGCACACATGGATGCACAGATATCCGAGAGGTCATTTCTACTTCGTCGGGAATTCTGAATCTTCCACCGATATGTCTGATCTTATCACTGCTTTTTAAAACTATTGCTCAATATTAGAAGCTGTCAGTGTGCGAACACATTCGCTGCAATATGTGCGTTTCTAGTGTTGCGGACGCAGAGACAGAGCTATGATCCAAAAGAGGTGCTTGGCGTGTTTAGTCTGAAGTACACTGTCTTTACCCATTACGTTGTAGAAAAAACGCGTGAGTTTTACCTTAACGAAATAACATATTTGGCTGTAATAGTAAAAAAAAACATTTTTCTAAGTCTGAAAGGCTTACAGGGTTGTAAGGCACGCTTTCAATGCTCCTTTCAATAAACCGATCCATTTACCGGTAGAAACCCCCCCCCCCCCACACACACACACACACACTTCACAATTCACTCACCTGACTTACGTCCTCTTTCACACAACAGTCGCCCCTTTATGATACAATTAGTTAGCGTCATACAAAGTAACTGAAAGCCCATACTAGCTAGGTCATAACTGCACATAATTGCAAATAATGGCACACAACTGCACATAATGGCACATAATGGCACACAACTGCACACAACTACACACACCCCTATCTCTTAGAGGCGAGACTCTCAAAAGATAAATGCCCGAGGCACACTGCCCGCCCGCTAACAAATGACTGTTCTAAAGGTGCAAACGGAGTCTTTTCCTATCGTGCTAGATGCCACTAAAGACTTTCGCAAAGCACAAATGAAGTTACAGTTTGTTCTTTTATTAACTTTCTTCAGTCGTAAACTTCACTGGCAAGTACCGGTGCTCCTGCAGCATGGTACTGTATCTGTCTTTGGAAGTGGGGTGAGGTCCAGAGATAGGCTGTCCCATGCCAAAAGGATGTTGTGTGACCGCAAAACATTATCCTCTAAAGCGAATATTCTTTGCTGCAGGTTGATACCCCGTTGATACCTACATTTCCTGAAAACTGATGAACGGACCCTATATTGCTTGGTCTAGGCTGCTTGAGGTAACGTCTGAAAACTCCAAAAGTGCAGCAAATCTTTTCTGAACCAATTCATATTTCTTCGCAGCCCTCTTGGAGATACAGTCAGCACTAGAGCAGGTCAGGAGACCGATGCAGGTCTTTGGATTCGACAGGCTTTCTATCCATCACTGTCACTCACACCTGCTGCGCTAACAGTCGACATTTGAAAAAGCACAAACGGGGCAAACCTTTTGCTTGGTCTTTTCGCTCGCTTGACAGGTGACCGTCTGAAAGTCGAGGCTGTATTGGCATTTCTTTCGAGGTTTGTGATTATTTTAGACAGAAAAGTCACAAATAGTTGCAAGTGGTGCCTTATTTTAAACACCATTTTAGTAGCATGCCAGTTCTAGTAGCATGCCAATACTGAAAACATCTATTTTATAACATTTGTAATACCGCTTTATTTTTCAAAAACAACACAAGAAGTGCCAAGTGGCGGAGGAGGAGAATGTGGTGGGAGTAGTGGTGGTGTAAAGCGAAGGTGTGTGTGGGCCTGCGGGTAATAAATGTTACATTAGCTTTGAAAAACGTACTTGAAAACTTGCTTATCAAACCATCGCTTAGCTAAGCGAAGGGAAAACATTCAGAAGATGTATTGTGTTCATGTGTTTTAACTGTACTGTGTCACACAGATCAACATTGGGAGAAACTATTTCGAAAAAATGGTGTGTGAGAGTTGGGGGTCCTTCATTTCAACCTTGGGAGTAATTTCAGCCATTTCATATTTTCAGCTAAATACAAATTCAGACTTGAGTCGTCGTTTATTTCAAGGATCTCACTCTGGGTGGCGTGAAGCACAAGTTATTATTTTTTGTTGTTTCTTCTTTATTATTTGCGCAGGAGCAGACCAATAGACCATACCACATCACGTGCGAAGTCAGCAAGAATGAACAGTTTCCCTTGGATATGGGTCATTTTGTGGGTCATTATATGGGTCATTATATCTGTGTCATTTCAGAGACGTCGGCAGCACTGTTCGTTTACGTCGTGTTTCGGGTATTCATTAATGAGTATGTTTTCAACACTTTCATGTTTTTTCAGCTGAATAAAAAGTGCCAATTCACATATTTCGTTGATGTCATGTTTCAGGTATTCAACTGATGTCACCAGACTACAAAACATCACCAAGACTGCAAAGAATCATTTTGAAGCTGAAATCTGCTCGATTACCTTGCCTAATCATTTTCAGGACCGAAATACTCATCTTTTCCATGCGTTCTTCAAACCACGACAGTCGTGGGAGCCATATTGCCAGGAAACTCAAGCGCTCTTCTGACCCTCTGCGTTCTCAGGAAATTTAATTTTGAACAGAAGGTGAACAGGAAGTGGCAGCCATGCGGTTCTGCATCAAAAAGCGGCACGTACCTTTGCTGGTGATGACTTGCCTGATGGCAGTGCTTTTGTACCTGTTGTTTACGGGTGAACGAGAGGAGAGATACCTGAAAGAAATGCTAGGCCTGCCTCACGATGTCAAGGGCGCCGGAAATGACGCATTCAGGGGGAAGTCAGTACGCACTTCCAATATCGCCCCTTTAGTCCACATGAACTTCTCCTCTATGAGCTTGTCCGACGTGAAAGAGTACATCACCCGTTACAATGAGATACAGCCGGTACAGAACGCGGACAAGTTCGTGTTTGACAAGGAGCACACTGGCGTCGTGTTCCTCATCCAGGTGCACACCCGCTTTGAGGAGCTGCAGGTGCTTGTGCAAACTCTGGAAAAGGTGAAGGACATCCAGACCTGCTTCCTCGTCTTCAGCCACGACGTGGTGAACAACACGTTCAACCAGTACATCTCCACGATTGCCTTCGCCCCCCTGCTGCAGATCTTCTTCCCCTTCTCCACGCAGCTGTACCCCGACGTGTTTCCGGGCAACCATCCCAACGACTGCTCACGGGACGAGAGCGTGGTGGCCGCGCAGGAACGAGGCTGCAACAACGCCAAGCACCCGGATGGTCACGGACATTACCGCGAGAGCCGCGTGACGCAGATGAAACACCACTGGCTGTGGATGCTGCGCTTCACGTTCGAGAACGTGCGGCACCTGCAGGACTTCCGCGGGGTGGTCGTACAGCTGGACGACGACTGCTATGTGGTGGAGGACACGGTGCACGTGCTGCGAAAGTCGGCCGTCCTGATGAGCCGGGACTGTCCGGACTGCATGGTGGTGCTGGCTGCACCCTTCTGGGTCGCGCCGGAAGTGAATCGGCAGTTCGAGCAAAAGAGGGCAGCCGTCTTGTTCAAGAAAGCCTGGAGGACGGGGTCTTGTGTCGGGCTGTCCTTGACCTCGTACGTCTGGAACCAGCTGCTCGGGTGCGCAAAGACATTCTGCAGTGTGGATGACTATAACTGGGACTGGGCATTACTGTACACAGCCCACACCTGCTTCGACAACCGCTTCCTGAAGGTCCTGCAGCCAAAACTGGGGCGAGTGCATCACGTAGGGGTGTGCCGGGGCACTCACGTTGTTCATGCCGAGGACAAGTTGTGCACACTCGACATGGTCCAGCAGCAGATTGAGTCCACTCTCAGGACAGAACACCTGTTTCCTGAAAACCTCACTGTCGTTGAGGTGCCTTTTGAAAAATCCCTTGATCGTTATACGCCGTGGGGAGGCTGGAGTGACCCTAGAGACGTGGCGCTTTGCCAGAGTCTTGTACATAATGATTCCGATGTTGACTTGGTTAGAATACAATCTATTCTCGGACAACAGCAGTCGGGTGGTGACATAAAATTCTAAACACTATAAACAGTCAGTTACTGGGAATCTTACACTGCGCACATAAATGTGAGTTTTTTGAACAGAAGAAAAATGTATTCAGACTAAAGCGGAGGCTCAGTTTCAGTTACATGTGTAACGTGTAACATGTGGAAATTGTTTGACCTCCGGTGGCTAGCACATTTGAAAAGAAAATTCTGGCAGGAAGTTGAACTGCTGTAGCTACGAGAAGCAAACACGTACAGGATATGTTGCTGTATATAGTCTAAGACTTATCTGGCGTTGCCAAGTTTTGAAATATGTGCTAAAGTGCACGCGAGAACAAAAGTCGCCAATCTTTTGACCTTTGCGTTTGCACTTATGCTGCGTTACCCCCACATCGAGAAAGTATGCTTGGAATGTTCCACGAAAGCTATACAAACCCAGCCCCCCCCTCCCCTTAGTCTGGTGGAGATTTCTTACAAGATTTTTAGTGAGTGAAGCGTTCAATCGCTTTTGGTTTTATATGCTCAACGCTAACAAGAGACCGCTGACACTTTTTGGCAAGGATGCCAGGGGAACCAACTCCTATCAGCACTCTTGTCAAGCGGTATTTGTTTTCCATGTAGTTGCGGGCCCTTTCGACGAGGTAGGGAAAACAAGACACCGGTTTGAAACTGCCTTCCATGTCTTCTAGCAAAAACATTCCTGAGTTTTTTACTGCTAACTTTCCATCCCTTCAATGACGATGAGGAGAGATTTTGTCCAGACAGCTGTTTCCGGGCCCCGATTGACGCATACGTGCATACTGATAGAATGGTATGACTCAAGAATTCCACTGTTATACTCTGCTGGTATAGAGCAATGACAGGTTATTTCATTTTGTTCTGATCCGAGAAAACCTTTCCCTCCAAAACACCACGCGCACTGCCGAATAAAGCTTTCTGCATGATGCAGCAAGCGTGACAGTGAAGCACCCAGAATGCCATTCTAAAGTGTTTAGTGTTCTTTGTACAGACAGCACACAAGACTTTCTTGTTATTTTTATTATTTTCCGGATTTGTTTTGATCTCGAATAGGAAGTTGTGTGCTTATGCATGTGCCTGTGTATGTGTGTACCTGTGCCTGTGTATGTGTGTACATGTGCCTATGCATGTGCCTGTGTATGTGTGTACCTGTGTCTGTGTATGTGTGTACATGTGCCTATGCATGTGCCTGTGTATGTGTGTACATGTGCCTATGCATGTGCCTGTGTGTGTGTACATGTGCCTATGTGTGTACATGTGCCTGTGTATGTGTGTACCTGTGCATGTGTCTGTGTATGTGTGTACATGTGTATGTGTGTACCTGTGTATGTGTGCACATGTGCCTATGCATGTGCCTGTGTATGTGTGTACCTGTGGATGTGCCTGTGTGTGTGCATGTTGCGAGCGTGTGTGCTTCATTTCCCTAGGTTGTCCGCTCTGTGAAGTAAGCATAGTAAAGAAACGCTTGACAATAAAGTAGATTGTCTCAAACTTCAGGTTGAAGGGTAGCGCGCCTCAACTGACGAGGTCAGGAGCCCGGGGCTGTCTTGCGCGAGTCGAAGGAGGGAGACAAGAGTGAACCCACCCTCCCCATGCGGTGCATGAGTCACGTGTACCAATGTATGGTTGACAGCTGACCAGTGACACACCGACTGACGTCACTGTGAACTTCTCGTGACTTAAAAAGGCAGATGACGGACACAAAACTTCACGAAAAATAAGCATAAACTCGTCGAACTCAAGCATACTATTCCAGCGTCTGTGTGTGATTTGATTACGAATGTCCACTTTACGAATGTGAACCATAATTATGTTACGACGCCGACATATTGTGCCTTAAAGGTGGTCTCCCATTGTATCGCGTTGCCTCAGTGTTGTGTGCGTGAGATGGTGAATACAGAACGTGCGGATCGCGTGTGCGTGCATCTGTACGATAGGTTCTGCGCGCTATCTTTTTGAGGTCGCATACGGTAATCGGTGAACGTGCATATACAACTTAGAGTGGAACTGTTTGCTTACAAAGAATACAAATCATAGTAGAATTATTTGAGCACGAAGAATACGAATCATACTGCAATTATTTGCTCACCACGAATACAAATTGTAGTTCAATTAATCGCACATTAAGAATACTAATTATAATGCAGTTCTCTGCTCACCAAGATTACAAACGTGAACGGTCATATCTATTTCTGTCTTCGCTTACTTTTCGAGATCTTTCATGATGTTGCATCGCCAAACCTCATCGATTCCTCATGCGGGAGAAGGGAAGAGTTCACAGTTCCTGCATATATTTGAGTGGACCCCGTCTATACATCGCTCCCTTACACTGACCAGTTCTCCTTGTG
>SMGT01015437.1:3797-24519 GCA_004794575.1 Lanistes nyassanus | reverse complement strand
GTGTTATAGTACTGTTACAGAGGTCGCGGAATGTGTTATAGTGCTGTTACAGAGGTCGTTGTTCTTTGAAACTGAAACTCCTTTTCTTCTGTACGTGGGCTAAACCCCGTTTTGCCTTAGACTAAGCTGGGGATGTTTTAAATGGTGCCTTCTGACATTCTGGATTATTGAAAATGTTCATTCTAGAAGCTCGTTAATCCTGTGTCATATTAAAACAGTACACTATGCAAATACTAGATTGGGGGGGGGGGGGGTAGGGAGTCTTTAATAAAACCCGGAATATTTACAATTTTGATCTGCTTTCCAATAAACTGTCATTACCACTAAGGTGTCCCTCTAAATACAAGTAAGTTCTTGCATTCTCCACTTTAGTAACTGTTCACTTGCTGGCAGGAATGCCGACTCGTGCGTGCGTGCGTGCGTGCGTGCGTGCGTGCGTGCGTGCGTGCGTGCGTGCGTGCGTGCGTGCGTGCGTGTGTGCGTGTGTGCGTGCGTGCGTGAACAAACCATTACGTACAAGGCTTAATTACTCCGGAGCTGTGTTGTATAATGCAAATCCATAGCGACCCCTACCTCTAAAGGTACACTCCTTGCCGTGTCGGCAGCGACGTGTTGTAACAGCGCTACTTCGCACTTTCAACACCACTGGACCGTGACCATAGAGGTCTTGACTGTGGCAGGGCGCCTTACGTGAGCTGAAGGTGAAAGATTCACCAACACACTGATTCCAGACGATCAGTTTCACATTCAACCCAGCCTGCATCTGGAATACCAGACGGATAAAACTGTCCCACCCACTCACGGGTCTCATGATCTGACAGTCCACGTGTAACACAAACAGGTGAAACTGCTCGTGTGATATAGCCTTTACAGACCCTTCGCTTGAAGAGTCGCAAGTGAACAGCTGTGGTTCGAAATGCAACTGCTCAGATAACAGGATTTGGGGGAGTGAGATTACGCCTGGCCGCTGTAGGCAGGGTATCCTGAGGGTGTGTGATAGGGGTACCCCCTCGGCGTAGCAGGACGCTCGGCACTCATTCTTTATCTCGTGAAAAGCCGTCTTGACAGCCTGGAGTGATTGGCAGGGCTCTTTTGTCCTCTGAAAACCCAGGTGGACAGTCTGCGTGTTGTGTCAATATCTGTACCTTTACCTGACTATACTTCACCTACCTAGGGACTGTGCACAACGTGTGTCGACCAGGTTGCATTGTGACTGTCGTAAGTTAACCTGTTGCTGAAATTGTTATAACAGATTATGATTGACGCTAACGTATCATGTTGTTCTATCGAACTGTTTTTATGTCTGTAGCTGAGTCTCTCTCTCTCTCCCATTCTCTGTGTCCGTCCGTCCGTCCGTCCGCCTGCCTGCCCCCCTCTCTCTCTCTCTCTCTCTCTGTCTGTCTATGTCCCTTGTCTTTGTTTATTTTCTCTTTCGTTCTTTCTTTCCTTATTTCTGCATGCCTATGTATGTTGAAAGGAAGACAGGTAGGGAATTTGTGCGCGCGCGTGTGTGTGTGTGCGTGCGTGTGTGCGTGCGTGTGTGTGTGAGAGAGAGAGAGTGTGTGTGTGTGTGTTGAGAGTGTGTGAGTTTGATTTTTTGTGTGCGTGTGCGTGTGTGTGTGTGTGTGTGAGAGAGAGAGAGAGGAATATATAGTTCTGTAATAAAATAATTGTGGATAAGGCTGGTCGATACAGAGCAAAATTTTATTTCATACATTGTTCCATACATCCTTTTTATAGGCTTTCCAACATTTCTTGTATACTTTTACCTATTATTCACCGAGGAGAGGGGGAAATCACTCCTCTACCTACAGCCCAGTGGTGTTTCAAACAATGGAAACGTACACGCCTCGTGAACACGCGGTTCAAATAGCAGCACGTCCTTTGTGACTGTGATTGATTCCTGCACCTCACAAACCCGATTCACATTTCATGCCCGTTTACCTGAGCAATCGCCTCTGAATACAATCTCTTACCAAGATAGGACTGTAGCACTAGAGCAGATTCTGTCCATTTTAATTTCTATCTGGTCTAACAAATCTATCAAATGTAATCCATTTACTCTTGTCTATTTGGGCGCCTTTCAATTTCCTATGGGCGCCATCTGTTTGCCTTGTATTATCTGCTAGAGCTGGTTTACTCCCGCTTTCATTTTAGCCCTTCCCGTTGTCCGCGGTTTGAAATCCCTCATAAGTTTAGTCTTTCCCTCGTGTTATAAAAATTGCGCTCCGACTCCTTCACTTGAAACTTGATTTACAGGCATTCTTCAACAGGTCAGATATCGCTCTCACCCAGGTTAAGTCCTTAACTTGTCTGAGAGCAGGTTACTAGGTGCCCCTCTAACCCCCACTGACGCGCCTACTTCCGGAATCAAGACAGGCGTGCCGAACTCCACGCAACGCAGCTATTGAATGAGGAGAGCAATGGATTTTTTAAAAAAATAAAAACTCATGGCACAATACGACTTAAAGAGGGGAGCCCTCCCGCCATGTGAAAAACCAAAAAGTTTTAATTAAAAAAAACAACTCGGGTACCATGTGAAATGGCTTCACAGAGCGAGCGGCTTGGAAGCAGTATTTCCTTGTCTGCTCCTCCTGTCGTTACTGTCCCTACGAAATTCAGCATTTGTACACAAGTGGTGCAGTATATATATATATTCCTGATCCTACCTACGGTGATGTTTCGGAGTGCATAAGAAGGCTTTAAGTGGGTGTTATATTCACAAACAAACGGGTCTACAACTTGCCGAAACCAGAAGCGCGGGCTCATGTTGTCTACAAGGGAATCCATCTTTAGTAGACCTGCAGTATGTAGGTCGCTTGTGTTTTGAAACATTCATACCAACACCACGCGACCCGAATCTAAGCTTTGTTCCTTTTCTTTTCTTTTTTTCAGTTTTCATTTATCCCTCAGCACCAGCTGGTCTGGCTTAAGAAAACCATAAACTCTACATTTCCAAAGAAAAATATCATGCCTGGTGCAAAAACATACTAAACTGCCGTATGAGGTGAATTGAGGTAAGCACATATATAAAAGTGCACAAGTTGTGAAATGTCTATGGCTTCAAAGTACTGCGTAACGAGTCTTAATATCCAACAGTTCATCGTAGATGTTTTTCTGTTTCTTTTGAGCTTTTCCAGTCGACTTGACAGACAGTAGCCTCCTACAGCTGAACCAGATAGGACCCAATTATGACGAATCAAAAGAAATCCCATAGTGTGAGGGGAGTGAGAAGATTTTAGAAGTGTATTTCATCAAAATAATTGAATTGAGTTTTTTTAATCGCTTAATTTTTATTAATGCAAATATCAATTATAATCACACACACACACACACTTGCAAAGTTGATATGACCTTCGTATAATAACAAATTATAAGGATTCTAAGGAGAGACTACACTAACAGATGGTGTTAAGAGTTACGGGTGGATATCTCGGTTTTTACGTCCTTATTTTATTTATTTTGAAAACAAGAATACCGGTGTCTGATCTGCAGTGAACGTCGCGGTAACATTTCAAACAATTGCAATAGACTTATTTGTGGTTTGGTTTAAGCTGCGTGAGCTTGGGCAACTAACCCTTCCCGCGGCACTGGACTGAGGGCGATAAAAGTAAAAGGATTAATAAATAATTAATGTAAAAGGATTATAGTACGGTGTTAGTTAAACGCTGTTCTCACTAACAGAAGGAAGGAAACTGATGTACATCTTCCAGAGAACCGTGAGGGTGGGAGGGGGAAATCAGGACTAAATCACACACACGGTCATCATGGCTGCCGGAAAAGGCGGTAAATAGCTATCAAACCTTCCTCGACAGAGATTTCCTCCAGATTCCATCGAGATTCCCCACCGTGTCCCAGATCATATTCTCAATGACACAGAAACTAAACTCTACATGGCATTCATACCCTATTTTGACTGAATTTATTCCCAATTTTTATTATAGACGGTTGATATGGCTTTTTAATTGTTTTCGTTCGATTTAGTCGACAGTCGCGGAGCAGAGAACCAGATGTATTACGTGCTCTATATTAGATATTCCTAGAGAACCAGATGTATCACGTGCTCTATATTAGATCTTCCTAGAGAACCAGATGTATTACGTGCTCTATATTAGACTTTCCTAGAGAACCAGATGTATTACGTGCTCTATATTAGACTTTCCTAGAGAACCAGATGTATTACGTGCTCTATATTAGACTTTCCTACCCATGTTAGTCGATGTTAATTGTCCATTTCCTTTTTGTCTCAGTGTTGACATATTTTTTATGTAAACACATGGTTACGATGCTGGAGGCTAGCCATGTAGATCAATTATACTACACTGTGTGTGTGCGCGCGTGCGTGCGTAAGTATGTGCTTGCGTTGATGCGTGTGTGAGTGAGCAACTGAGGATCGGAGGAAAGGACAGCTGGCGAGTGCTGCATCTCTACATGATGTCTTTTTTTTTTTTTGGTCGGGCAGAATTTAACAGTCTGTTTCGCCAAACGCACATTAAGAAACAGTCTTACAAAACAAATTCAACTGCGTGCATTGAAGGCCTCGTCTAATTTCGATGAAGAATTTCTATCGTGCAATCTTCTACTCTCCGAGATTTTAGTGAAAAAGAATGAAATAATGATTTGTTCCAAATATGTGGATTAGATTTTTTATTTGTTTTTAAACTGCTTTCAGTCCGCTTGGGTCTAGCCGTGCAACTGGCGATGAGTGGAGACAAACAGTGTCCTGATTGAACTGGTATAAAACCACTTTTCATTTTATGATGCAAGAAGGGTTACCTAAAGGAATGTGCAGTCTAAAGCTAAAGTGTCAGGCTCCCAGTATGCTTGTTCCACGACAGGTTTCCTTAAACGTTTCTTAAGCTTATTCGTCCGCGTGATGCCGCGAAGACATATTTATAACCCAAAACTTATTAAAGAAACAATTTGTAGCACAAAAGCGTCCTCTTCCATTTCAAAAGATTTCCGAAACCTCATGGGTCTGTATATGTGACATGGCTTCTGTATATGTAACATGGCGTCTGTGATGAGACATGGCGTCTGTGTATGTGACATTGCGTCTGTACATGTGACATGGGGTCTGTATATGTGACATGGCTTCTGTATGTGACATGGAGTCTGTGTATGTGACATGGCGTCTATACATGTGACATGGGGTCTGTACATGTGACATGGCGTCTGTGTATGTGACAAGGCGTCTATACATGTGACATGGTGTCTGTACATGTGACATGGCGTCTCTGTATGTGACAAGGCGTCTGTATATGTGACATGGGGTATGTGTATGTGACGTGGGGTCTGTATATGTGACATGGCGTCCGTACATGGGACATGGCGTCTGTGTATGTGACATGGGGTCTGTATATGTGACATGGCGTCTGTGTATGTGACATGGGGTCTGTATATATGACATGGCGTCTGTGTATGTGACATGGCGTTTGTATATGTGACATGGGGTCTGTACATGCGACAAGGTGTCTGTGTATGTGACATGGCGTTTGTATATGTGACATGGGGTCTGTACATGTGACAAGGCGTCTGTACGTGTGACATGGCATCTGTACCTGTGACATGGCGTCTATATAAGTCACATGGGGTCTGTATGTGTTGTGATTTTCTGGCCAAATTTGCGCCCAGACAGATGGACGGTCAGTGTTTTCTGTCTTGCCGCCTGATTTGAAAAGGGGCACGCGACGCCACCCTCGTACCCAGGGAGGCGGGAAGGGGACCAGGTCAGTGTGGGGGGGGAGGGGAGAACAGGTGACATCCACAGTAAAGGCTCAACTGGCGCAGTTTTCTGACTGCCGCGCCTGCGTGCAAACTGAGCCAAGCCTGTCCCTTTATGACCGCCAGCCCAGCCCTTAGCCTCACACCTATAGTGCGAAATCACCGACAGGTGGAAGCACTTTCCCCTAAACAAGCTGCATCTGCTGATTTCATGTCAATGGGAACGATGCGTTAGTTACTACTTCTCTCAACGGCGAAAGTATTTTGGTCCGAAGGCAAGACAGGCAAGACAGAATCGCTGACTACCCTGCAGGTGACAAGAAGTAGACAAAATACTTCGTATCACAGCAACACAGTGGGAGTTCAATCACCGCGAAGTGCCGTCGCTGATGTGTTTTAATCTGGATCGTCAGGAATAACCAGAGCCGTCATCGTTACAATCCAAAGGGTAGAGGCCAGTTTCACAGACGCGAGGAACGCGAGCGACTCCAGGTACTGGCTTCAGAGCTCCGGCGCCAGTACCTAGCGTCGCTAGCCTTCCTCGCGTCTGTGAAACTCGCCTCAGGCCTTACCTCCCGAGGTCTCGCCTGCCGGCAGGTTTATAATACAAGGAGCTCTCCGGTGCTGTGCGGAGACCGTTAAACGTAGGGAATCGTCAACACCATTATCTTCAACAGTCAGGCGGCTTCTTTCTTCTCGCCGACAGCACCCTTCTTTATATCGCTGCCAGCCTTCGATCGACCGCCTCGGGAACTGCTCTTGTGTCTGGTTGCTTACTTACCTGTGTCGGCGGCTGTCAGATTCGTCGGCTGAGAATTTTTTGCTCAAAGGCAAGATCCAGCATTTCTCTTTCCGAAGGGAGGGGTGTACATAATTGCATTTTTTTTTTAGTGGATCATCGTTTTAACGAAGCATTATTTACGACTCTGTATATGTATCTATTCATGTATATATGCTAAAGCGACATGTTATTTGTAAACCTGTATCCACTCTTGCAGGATGTTGTTGTTGTTGGTGGTGGTGGTGGTGGTGGTGGTTTGGAAGGGAAAGTGCTTCCACCTCGCGGTGATTTCGCACTGAAGGGGAGAGGAAATAGGTGGGGGGAAAGGGAAGGGGTCTGCGGTTTGGTGTCCTGGACTGGTGGAGGCTATGTGTGGTCCCGCTGGCTGGCCTCTCTCCTGGTGCACTGATGATGGCTGGAGTAGCTGGAGTGGTGGAGTTTTCGCTGGTCAGACCTACCGCCGCTGCATTCCTACATTCTTTTATCTCTTCCGCTAAGGCGCTTTGTATAGTATTAGTTTACTTTGATGTAGTCTGTTTTAAGTTTTAGTGTTTTACTGGTATCCTCTGTCCTATAGCTTATTTGCTGTTTTTAGCTGGTTAATTCCCACTTTGATTTTTGATTTTTATTGTTTAGATATATCTAACATCTGGGTGGGCTTTAACTACCTGCATTGTCAGTTCCATTATGTGTTGTCTTATATTTTTTGGAGGGCTAAGAGAAGATTTTAGGTTTACTACTAGATTAAGATTTTGCATAGCATTTTTAGCTCTTCTCTTTCCTGACTGTTCAGGCTACATTTTAGCAGGACATGTGGTGTACTAAGTCGGTCTCCACAACTACAGGTTACTGGGTCTTTACGGTTAAGGTGGTATTCTCCATTTAGTCTCATTCTGGCTATCCTACTTTGGTTGGATCTGTTGGAATGGAACAATACTAGTTCGTTACCTGGTAGTTCTTCTAGTTCTCTCCTGGTGCCTTTGGCGTCCTTTTTATACTTTTCTTCCCACTGTATTTTAGTTGCTGGTTTAAGGGCTATTTTTCTCTCCTCTGCTGAAACGGGTACGTTTATTTGGATAACGTTAGTGGTTGGGTTGTCTTTTATTGCCATTTTAGCTAGCCGATCTGCTTCCTCGTTTCCTTTTATTCCTACATGTGATGGCACCCAGATAAAGTTGATTTGGATTCCTAAATTATGGAGTCTAACAAGATTAGAATTTCATACATTATATCCATTCTTTGGGAAGACTGGTTTTGAAGAGCCTGAAGTGCTGACAGGGAGTCAGAGACAACTAGGAAGGATTTTTCCGCTGTAGCTTTTCTAGTTTGTAGTGATATCAACCTTAGGGCAGTGCGTATTGCTATGATCTCTGCTGTAAATATTGATGGAATATTGCAGGAAACAAATGCAGGCACTTTTAACAGGCGCGAAAGTTTACATACTGAATCTCTGGTGCTTACACATGATAAACAGGCTGTATTTACTTCTTGCGTTCAGGTTATTTTTAGGGAAGTGATATTTGTCAGTATTTTTTTTTTTGCAGTTATTTTCTGTCTGTATTGTATCTCTATATTTTTTTCAAGAGGCGTAATTATTTCATTCAAGTAATTATTTAATACAAGTGACTCCCCCTTACGTGTTCTATTTTACACTGAGGATTTTACAGACCAAGACTAGTTTGTCTGCTCTATATATTTTCTGCATCACATGTACAACAGACAGCTGTGTAAATGTGCAGACCACATGTACAACAGACAGCTGTGTAAGTGTGCAGATCACATGTACAACAGAAAGCTGTGTAAGTGTGCAGACCACATGTACAACAGACAGCTGTGTAAGTGTGCAGATCACGTGTACAACAGACAGCTGTGTAAGTGTGTAGACCACATGTACAACAGACAGCTGTGTAAGTGTGCAGAGTTCCTTGTGATTGCCACAAAATTATCTTTTGAGAACAGATTTCGAACGGATTTACAGTTGCAAACTGGCATGCACTTACAGAAAACTATTATTCGCTTTCTCTTTTTTTTCGAGCTGACAGTCTAGATCTGACACTGAAATGAGTTCAGCAACAGTTCCACGGAGGAATGAACAGGTTTATGTACTCATCCACTTACGGCCTCGTGTTGGTTTTCCGCGTGATAACATTCAGGAAGGATATATAATTTCTCCATCTGGTCTTACTGACCACATTTATTATAGTTCCGTTGCTCCAGGTTATGTTAGGTTCACACGGTGTGACATAGCTGATGATAGCAGCGGTAGAAAAATATTACACTAAAATGTTGCATCAAGATGGGACTTAATTTCGTCAGAACTGAATCTTCAGCTGCAACATATTTCTTCTGAAAAAAATATCTCTGAATCAAATTTGGAGACAGAGATTTTGCAGACCGACAGATCAATCCTTCTATCACTGTTTCCAATCGATGTTGTCGCAAATATGAGAGTTGGGGAAGGAAACACTGCTGGGTTTTCAAATGCAACAGACTACAACTTCGATTGAATACTAGTTACAAACTTCCTACATAGCTTTTATAGCTTCCTACCTGTCCGCGCATTCTTGGACAGTCTTCTGTGCCACCCCACGGGCATTCTCCTTACCAGTTATTCCATTCCAATTTTCCTTTCGTTTGTTTGTTCGTTTGTTTGTTTGTTTGTTTGTTTGTTTGTTTGTTTGTTTTTGCTATACAGTATGACTAAACTGTCAAAAAACAGAAAGTGCTTGACTGAGCTCGCCTCGGGCAGTATCATAACTGATTTTAAGAACACGTTTTAGATTATTTTTCATCCCGTGTAAAGCACAAAACTCTAAATATTTTAACTCTAATTACAGGTTTTTAGAAAGCAGGTGCAAAACATGTGCTGCATGTGTAAATAGTTTGTAATGTGTGCTACATGTATTCTAAGTGTTCTTAGCATGCTTCTACTTGACTGAACACTTGGTGGTGACACACATTTGGAACATCATCAGAACCCCACTGATACATTTTCTGGCCACTTGAACACTTTTGACACTACAGACCTGAACACTTTTTACACTAGTTTAGCACCAACACATCTAAAACTTCTGGATCCATGTAAAATGCGTTCTGTTTCAGTAACAAAATAAGTGTTTTAACTTAAACACTTCATGTTAACAGTGAACGACGTGAAAACGAACGCACCAGGTAGTGTGAACTTACCCACAGAAAGTAATAGCATCATGGTCTTGACCTGCACAGAAATCTCAACTGCTTCGAATTCCCCCACCCCACCCCACCCCTTCGCTTCTATAAAGACCTTTATTTCCACCCCACCCCACCCCACCCCACCCCACCCCTTCGCTTCTATAAAGACCTTTATTTCCACCCCACCCCACCCCACCCCTTCGCTTCTATAAAGACCTTTATTTTCCCCCACCCCACCCCACCCCTTCGCTTCTATAAAGACCTTTATTTTCCCCGGACCTAGTCAGGTAAAGCTATTCGGAACGGAACAGTGATTCGTGCATCTAAAATCTGGATAGGCACTAGTGGCGAATACCCCTCGATACCTACCTGAAGGTAGCGGCCTTTTCAGGGATACACTATTCGTTTTACGTGCATGCGAGCCTAGATTTTGGTTTGGGTAACCATCCGTATCCCCAAAAATGCCAATTCCTCCACTCTTACCACAACAGCATAACATTAACAATCACAAATCTTCATCGGGATCTGCGTTGCCAAATAATTTACCTCATATAAACTTCAACTTCCGAAATGTATACCGTATAGTTCAAGAAAAAAAGCAGACGATCTAAACTTGAATCAGCCTCAAAGTAGAATGTACCTACATCTGCGATAATTTGGGATTTAAGGCAAGAGATCGCAAAGGTGATTATGCAGCCATGCTTTCAGTCTAGTCCAGAAAAAAATGTAAGAATGCATTCACAGTTCACTGCACACGACGTTGTCAACATTTTTTAGGCCGCAGCTGACGCTCCTGTTGTCTGGGCAGCTATTCAGTTACAACGCCAACACCCACAACGTGTTCCAGCGAGTGCCGCAGAACTCAGCAGAGACGATTCGGTCTGACAGTTTTGTTCTACCCTCCGAAAAGCCCAACTATCATTCAATGGGAAGGAGTTCCAGCCCAGCAGTTCTTCGTGTACAAAACAAGATCATTTAGTCCTTGACGAATTCGCTCTGTTCCGTACTCTCATTCTTTCTGCTATTGAGGCCCTTCGCAAGGTGTCCCCATAACCTTCCGCTTACATCGAGTAAACTAAAAAGCAATACCCAAGCAGAACAAAGCCAGCAAAACTTGTTATTTCTCTATGCTTTAAAAATAGTTTGTTTAATAAGTTTCATCCACCGGAATCCAGAATTTTTGCTTTCAAAAAAGAAACTAAAAGTTACTTTTAAAACTAAAAACAAATATGCTTGATTACCTATAAGTATCCAGTAAATTTTGTAGGTTTTGCTTTAAGAAAAAAATCCAGGCCGGCGCAGGTACTACGAGTGATTCCTCTAGTTAAAATTTGTTTAAGAAACCAAAAAAGAAACAAGTTGTAGGTCAGTAAACTCCACATGATATACCTGTAAGCTATTGCGCGAAAGAAAACTGATCTTCCATCCTCTCTCGCAGTCTTCAACGGTAGAGGCCTCTGTAGAGAAGAATCATGCTGTAGAGGACTTTGCGAAGGAGTGTTGAAAGGTCAGCTGACGACATGCTGGTGTTCGGTCTGTTCGGCGCCGAGCGCCTGACCCTGGAGATCAAGCCTGGAATGAAGGTCAAGGACTTGCGGCACGTGATCCACCAGATGCTGGGGATCCCCGAGGACCAGAACAAACACGACAAGAAAGTTCTGGTCCTCTCCTGGGCCGGCTCTGACCTCAGCGACTCCTGGGTGCTGTCTGACCTCAGCATCGTGCCTGGCACCACCATCCGCATCAACCTTAAGGAGGAGGTCAAGCCGGTCCTCTACATCGTCTGCTCGCACTCTAAGGTTAGCTCCCTTGTCGCACTGCAAATATGGCAGCACGGTCTTTGACATAAATCGGATTATTTGGAATGTACATGAATATCTACGGGGGACTGGAAATTTTCTTCTATTGCAATTAGGACATGTTTAATTATAGTGCAATCTCGTCCTTCGTTCTCGTCTTCTCGGTGCTCCATCCATCCGTCAGTCCGTCCGTCCATCCATGCATGCATGAATCCATCCATCCATCTGCCTGCCTACCTACACCTACATTTTTCGCCTGTGTACCTTGTTGCCTCCGTATTTCAAAAACTTTGTTTACTACACCAGGTGCTTTTACATTTTAGCCACAAGAACACAACTAAAATAGAAATGTGACCGCTTTCTCATTAATTGCAAGTTTCTGCGTGCTCGTGTTGAAGAACACCATCAGGGTGTGCGACAGGATGACCGTCGGACAAATGACGCTGGAGGAAGTGCGTAGTCTGGTGTCGCGCGAGACAGGACTTCCGGTGGGCATCTACCGGCTAACGACCCGCGGGGGCCAAGAGATGTTTGATGGACACACCCTGGAGGCCTATCACGTGGACGTGGGCCACACCATCTTCGCGGAGACCATGGACGGATGGCAAAAATTTCTCAATTTGGCCATCATCGGCTTTACCCAGCAGGTAAACAGCGTCATAGACGAATAAGATTTTCCTACCTTCTTCGTACCAGATGCGTCCCTCCCACCAATCGCCCTTCACCCCCACTACTCTTCTCTCTACCCCACTCTCCTCTCATTCCTTACCCTCTCCTCTCCCCCATCCCTCTCTTATTCCCAGTTCCTGTTTCTGCGGCCCTTTCCGTCCCAGTCGCTCATTTACCCAAGCACGGACCTTATATTCGTGTATAAGGATTGTGACCCAAACTCGGGCACACGCGCCGCAACGCACACACACACAAAGCACGCGCGCACGCGCCAAGAAACGAATTGTCCCCGAACCTTTTTTCTCTAAATTATTAAGTACTGTTCATGAAAATCTGGCTAAACTCTGAAGTGGATCCACTTCAGCGAAGAAGCCGATTGAAGGCAGGTACCATTCATAATTCAGGACTGCCAAAGGTCTGAGTTACGTAAACTAGCAACAATTCATATGGAGTTTCCGGAAACAATAGAGTACGATTTCAAGATACATGTAAATAGCTCTGTCTCCGTTCCAGGCCGGCGCAGATGTTATGACTGGTTCCTCTAGCTTCTCCAGATCGCTTTCGGGTTTAACAACAGAGTAGAACAGTAAAAACAGAAGAACTTAAACATTAGCAGTCTTGAGACAGTTGCGGGTTTGTCCTTCATTTTTCTTACAACGCACGCGCACGAATCCCATTCCTATTCCTGTGGCGGAAATCACCGACACATAGAATCCCATTTTTCCTGGAACATTGAAACATTTTCCCCGTACTATTTTATGAACAGTTAGTTTTCTTTCTTTTCAACGTAGTAGCTTCCTCTCTATCCTGTACGGGGTTTGGATAGCTCAACTGGTAGAGCTGGGGTCTAGCGGCCTGCAGTTGCTTGTTCGAATTTTGGTGGTTCTTTCAGTGCACAGCCGCTATCCCCTTAAAGTCCGGCCACCGTCCTGATATGCACCCTGCAGTTTGTGGCGGAAAATTATAAGCAGCCTGTAGCCAACCAGCTTGTGTCCTATACGCAAGATCCGCGATATTCACTGAAGACAAAAAAAATCAAAGAAACTAAAGCTATGTATTGCAACCATTGATCTGCTGTCAAAGGTTTCAAAAACGATTGAACGTGCAAGGTTTTATATATATATATGTATCATATACTAACCCAAAAAAATGTATTAGCATGGACCTTAGGCCTAGAGGGAAGCTAGGGAGCTGCAGCTGCTTCTGGTTCATCGTCCTCTATCTCTTCTCTCCTCCTCATTCCATCCACTTTTTCTTTTTCCACAGGTTCTGGACGAAATAATTCCAGACGAAACAATGGGAAGGTACCAGATGAAGGTTGCTCTGTTTATCGCCGCGCACTTCGGTCACGTGGACCTGGCACGTGCCATGTTACGTCAGGGCATCCGGGCCTCCGAGCCGGTGGGGTACCCCCCACAGCGCATGTGGTGTGCGGACATCGGTCACGTGGAAAGCAAGAAAGCTGCTGTGCACGAGGCGGTGGAGATGGGGCAGATAGGGGTTCTGCGGTACGTCACAAGCAGTGGCGTGAATTGGGATGTTTGGTTGTCTTCACATTACAGTGTGAAGTACTTCAAAGGCTGAACGGATGAGAGAAGTTGTAGGCTAAGCAGAAATGCAGGCTTGCATGGGCGTTCATGTCTCCTGTTCAGTCTTAAAACTGCACGTAAAATACACAATGCGAACGAGCCCAAAGATTATTTTTATGACCGGAAGTGAAGATAAGAACGCTCATGCAAACCAACCCAGGGCTAGATCAGCCCCGCAGTTGACTCCAAACGTGGTTCACCGGTTTTTTCTGAGGTGCCTAAGAAGCCACCTCGCAATTTTTAGAACTTAGCATCTTCAAGCGCATGAGGGTAGCGGGTAGAAAAGTCCACGCTAAATAAAGGTTCATATGTATGCAACATCAAAAACTGTGTAACAGGTCACTGTTTTACATCTGGAATAAGAAAAAGAAATAGGCATTGAAATGCACAGACTCTAGGGATAACAAACTTCTTTTTACAGAAGTCATGACTACTGACGTAAATATGATATTTCTCTTCGTTGTACTCAGGGGATGCAAGCAAAAGGAGAACATTCTTTACCACTTACGATTAAACATATATCGTCTTACAATCTGTGTCCTCAAACTGCTGCGATCCATTGCAGACTGTTTGTGACCCAGGACGTCACTACCATCACAGCCAAGGACGGAAATGGGCTTGCCCCTCTGAACATTGCCCTACGCAAGAAGATGAAGAACTGTGCGTCCTTTCTTTTGGCCAAGCAGTGGTCGAAGGTCAGTTGGCTTTGAAAATTACTGTACCTGGGTCGAGCTGCATATGAGCATTCGTGTCTCCTGTCCAAACCTAGAGGTTCGCGTGAAATGCACAGGAAGGGCAGGCAGGAACACTCATGCAAACCAGCCTCGGTGTGTAAGCGAGACAACTCGTGAGTCGTCAGGAAGTTGTTTAAGCCTTCTCTTCAGAGTGTACCCCCACCCTTAAAAAATCCCTACCGACTATTTTTGCCTGCACTGACTAACCAAGGCTTGTCGAAAACGCAGCTCAGAATATACCCATTTCATTTCTAGGTCCACAAAACGATTGGCAGGGGCGTTTCTTCTTTTTTCTTTTTGGTACAGGTGCTGATTGACGCAGACACCGGTTTTGCGCTGCACGTTCACACCTACACTCACCTGCGCCAGTGGTGCGACCGCGCCAAGGAGCGAGTGTTCATGAAGTACGGCCAGGCCAAGTCGTCTCTCAAACGTCGACCTTTTTACTCAGGTGAAGCAGTGCACGAGGGTGCCGTCGCTCTTGCGCAAACACACATTTTTGCTCGGTGAAGTACATAACAAGCAGATCGTGATATGTATAGTAGTACATGTATTTCCACCTCCCGTCACCCCCCCCCCCCACACACACACACACACACTCCCATATCCGCGGATTGTACGTTCCAAGACCTACCGGGATAGTAGTGATCGGCTATATATATATATATTAATCATCTGTCCCTTACATAACGAAGGATACAGTTTAAATTAATAAATTACGCAAAATAAGAAATTAGTGACACTAAATAATATAATGAAACATATTGTTAAACTTGTGTTCTCCCTCGCTCTCTCTCTTGAAAGGGATTCTGCCGTTTTAGTTTAACACTCAACGGACAATGGAGCAGTTTAAGTACATGTACAGTGTGCATTGGAAACTTATGAATCGTTTATTTCTGTAAATTTCTTTTTTAATATTTTCTGGCCGATGTTAAATTGCGGAAACTGAATTCACCGATATAGTGGTTCTAGTGTATTCTGTGCTTTCTAATCTGTACGTTCTTGCATTAAGTCATCGTCACACTCAGTGAGATGTCGTATCATCTGTCACGTCAGTAGTTTGTTAACTCAAGTCACATACGAGTATCACACTAGTGCTGGTGCTTCGAATTCTGTTGGAACCGTTACTGATTATAAACACTAAAATTAATCTCAGTCGATGGGATGTGGATGGGGATGGGGCGTGGAGGAGGTGGTGGCAGCGACAAGGACGATGAAGATGAACAAGAGGAAAAGGGTTAGAAAGAAAACAGAAGACTAAGAGAGGTGGTAATCATCAGACACCTTGCGGGCTAGGCTTATATAAGCTGGTTTGCTGCCTGGCCCTGCCTTTCGAAGTGTCAGAGGCTCGTATTTTGGTTTGCACAAATATTTGTTTAAATCACAGCTCGCGGGGTTGGATTTATTGATTGCACATAAACTAATTGTATAATTACATGTTGTACATTTTTTATTTGTCTCTCACGGCTGTCTGATTATTTGTTCCGGCTTTGATCGCACAACACACATTTGTCGACATTGCAGGTCCGCTGGTCGGCTTTGGAGTGAATGTCGATGGGTTTTCGCCGAGTGTGATGACCGGCAAGACGAGGGCCCCGCAGGCCCCACACAGAGAGAAGAAGAAAGTGGCGACCAGACAGTCCAACTTGCAGGTCAGTGTCCTGAGCCAGGTTACACAGCTCGCGACTAGTAAGCTTAAAATAATCTTTTCGTTCGACTCCTTTTCTTGGGAAGTCTAGCGTCTAGAATAATTTAAAAGACATTTCCAAAAAATATTTTATTTATAAGACTTCTTTCGCTGCTGCAGAGCTAGGACTTACATTGACTGACAGACGTGGATTAAAGAAATTTGGCTGAAATGCTGATTCAACCAGAGTGTTGGTTTGCCAGGAAGCCCGAAGGGGCGGCAGATCTTCAAAAAAAGATCTGTCATGTTCCTTACTTTCGACTCTCTCTTTGCTACGTGTTTGGGTACGGTAGGCTCCCTTGGTTGCATACGTCAGCATACGGGTGTGTCTAGCGCTGCCAGTACTTTGTTGGGATTATCGTTTGATGATTTATAGCGCTCTGTCCTCATTTGTTCTTTATTAAGAAGCCATAGTTAGTGCTAAAGCGCTGCAGCAGTGCACTACTGACTAAGCTAAGGTGAAGACCCGCAAAACTTGGCGAGAATAGTCCAATTGAAGCACGCTGGGCAATGCAAGGGAGGGAATCGTTCTCAGCTAGTCGCCCCAACTTTCCATAAAAAGAGTTGTGTACTGGCAGCGCTCACACATAGCCGCATGCAGACGCCTGTGCCCAAAGGGAGCTTACTGTACCCAAAAACGTAGCAAAGTGTTTGTGTACGGTAAGCTCCCTTTGGGCACAGGCGTCTGCATACGGCTATGTGTGAGCGCTGCCAGTATCTTTGTTGGAGTTATCTTTCGATAATTTAAGCGCTCTGTCCTCATTTGTTCTTTATTAGAGTTGTGTACCTTGCCTATGTCAATCGCCGGGAGGCCCTGCCTGTTGGTGAACTGGTTCCATGTGGAATGAAGTCTAGTGGTTGCCCCCCCCCCCCCACACACACACACTTTTTTTTCACTTGCAGAAGACTTCTGAATATGAAAAGGTGGTAAGAGTGAAAATTACCATGCAAAGACAACAATTTTCAAACAACTTTTTTTTCATGTGGTTTGGCTATATAGGTGAGACGTTTGTAGCAAATAGGCTTATTGGATAATGGGGTATGCTTGTGAGGTCATTTGGTGTGACATGGTGTGGTATACGTGTGAATGATGTGTTTATTTATGGATTGTGGTACAGTGGTAATATAGTGTAATGTTAGATGTTCATATGCTCCGTCCGTAATGCAGACATCTCAAATTTCCAAAATGGATAAAGATTGTATTGTATTGTATTGTATTGTATTGTATTGCGTTGTATTGTATTGTATTGTATTGTATTGTATTGCATTGTATTGTATTGTATTGTATTGTATTGTATTGTATTGTATTGTATTCGTTTATTCCAATATTGGAAATGTTTCCTTCCCTCTTTGCCAGTTTTTGTTTCTGTTGTTCTCCCCTTGTCCTAGTAACAAATGTATGTGAACACTTCCTCGCAAATATTTATAACGCATCATCAAAGCAGTCACACCTGGCAGTTGTTTCCTTCTCTCACCTCTCAGGTCGACGTCTTCCACGACCCCGAGTCGTACTTCCGGCAGATCGTCGCTGTGCAGAATCTCAAGTCTATGTCTGACCGCGTCGCGGGAGGCAAGTGGGGCAAGGTGGTGCGAGTTGCCTCTCAGGCAAAGCTGGCCGTGGACGACCCAGTCACGTCAAGGTTAGCAAATCTAGAGTTGTTCCCCATAGATCACTAACACAGCACGATCCTGGAGTCACCGCGATCAACTCGATGTCGGACAGCAACGGGCTGCCAATGTTTTTTCCCCACGCGAGTTCCAGGCGAGATTGCGCAGACCATCTTTCAGCTCGCTTAGCACAGGTTTGAACTTTTATATGAAAACTAAAGTACTACTTAATACCACACCCTAACCCTACCCCAATCACCAATGTGCGTGCGTGCGTCGTATCGTAACGGGTCCTACTTTCTTACTGCAGACTCGAAGCCGGTGACACAGGGTTCAAATCCCAGCGACCTTCAGCCCCTCAGGGTCCTAGCGATGTAGAGACTAGAGACAACCCTGGGTCGCTGAGACTTCCCCCCGTAACAAAACAGTGGAACCGTCCGGAGGCCAGAGGTCACACCACGCTTGCTGCTTCCTTTGCGGAGGTGAAGGAAGAACCTCACGCCCCGGGCCCAGCGCTATCTGTCGGTAACACGAGGCCACCGGCCCTGGAAAGGGAGAGAAACATCTTGTCGAAGTTGACCAAATCGCAAGGTAAAGCCTACTTCATGGTCCGGCGGGGAAGCAAAGCCACCTTGCTGCAGCTTCAACGTCAAGGTCACGGTCGAACGAACGAGGAAGGAGGGAAGCCTGGGAGCGGGGTGGACAGATCCCCGAAGAAAGTCCAGGCAGCTAGCGAGGGGATTTCCCAGAAACTGCCAGGTGATCGGTCAGCCATGCACAGCCAGGTGGCTGGGTCCGTGGACACGGCTTCCACAGTCACCGGAGCGGAAAGCCCCTTCCCCCAGGCCCCGGCAGAGACGTCATATGGAGACCCCGCCAACGATTCTACGTCAACAGCTCGCGTCAGGAAGGGTCCTGCTGACGTCAAGCTTCCAGGAACGTCAAATCAGCCTGCTGACGCAGAACCGACATCAAAGAGAAGAAGAAAGAAGAAGACGAAAGGAAATCGGGTGACATCCGCCCTGCTGCTGTCTAAGGCCGCCGGCACAGGGGAGGGAATTGCCCTCCCCCTCATCTCGAACGAACACGATTGTCGCCCCTTCTTCTACTACAACGGCAAGCGTGAGCGCACGTTTATCGAACCCGTGGTCACACTCTGGTCCAGGTACATGCGCGGCGCGGGCATCAGTCCCCGTGAACGGGCCATCAAGGCGCTGTCAGTGGCCAACTCCTTCAAGGACAAGCCCTGGCTCGGACAAATCCGCATCGCCCTCCAGCTGACCTCCAACCCCCTCAAACGAAACGTGAGCTTCCTTCGAGAATCCAGGAGAGCCTTCGCCTTGAGACCAGTGTGACCAGAGACACAGTGACTCGTCGAACCACTCGTGACATGACTGCGCCTTGGATGAAAGATGACGTCCTTCCAGTTAGAACTTTCGCAGCTGTGAACCGAAATATCTTAATATGACTTGATTTCTGATCAGATACTTCGGGTCATGGAAGATATCAGGGGACTCACCAGCCCCACCCATACTGTTTTAGGTTTTCGAAAAGTTCTTCTTCCTGTTATTCTCGTCTCTCGTCTCTCGTCTCTCGTCTCTCGTCTCTCGTCTCTTGACTCTTGTCTGTCTCTCTTAATTCCTGCTTCAAATTCTACTTCCGCCTATTTGCTGCTACTTAAGCTACTACAAATTCTACTTCCTCTACTTACTGCTACTTCAGCTACTACAAATTCTACTTCCTCTACTTACAACAACAACAACTACTACTTCTTCTTCCTTCTGCTGCTGCTAACTCCTCTGCTTACTACTGCTGCTGTTATTTCTGCTTCTGCTTTTACTACTGCCGCCACGCATTACTTCTGCTCATGAACCATGCTATTGCTGCTGTTACAACTGCTACAATTTGCACAACTTCCTCTACTTAATACTGTGGCTGCTACTGCTATTACTATTTGGACATTTTCTGCTGGTGCTCCGATTACTAATACTACTTCATCTACATGTTCTGATTACTGCCGCTGGTATTACGACTTCTACTTCCTCGTCTGTTAATACTGCTGGTGCTATCGCTTCCCAGTTCCTTTTGTTATCGCCAAAACCTCTTCCTCTTTACTTAATCCGGCTGCCGCTTCTGCTCATTCTACTTAGTTTACTGACTATCCCTGCTACAACACGTACTCCTAGCTCTACTTAGTTTACTGACTATCCCTGCTATAACACGTACTGCTAGCTCTACTTAGTTTACTGACTATCCCTGCTACAACACGTACTCCTAGCTCTACTTAGTTTACTGACTATCACTGCTACAACACGTACTCCTAGCTCTACTTAGTTTACTGACTATCCCTGCTACAACACGTACTGCTAGCTCTACTTAGTTTACTGACTATCCCTGCTACAACACGCACTGCTAGCTCTGCTTAGTTTACTGACTATCCCTGCTACAACACGTACTGCTAGCTCTACTTAGTTTACTTACTCTCACTGGTACAACACGTACTCCTAGCTCTACTTAGTTTACCGACTATCCCTGCTACAACACGTACTGCTAGCTCTACTTAGTTTACTGACTATCACTGCTACAACACGTACTGCTAGCTCTACTTAGTTTACTGACTATCCCTGCTACAACACGTACTGCTAGCTCTACTTAGTTTACTGACTATCCCTGCTACAACACGCACTGCTAGCTCTGCTTAGTTTACTTACTCTCACTGCTAGCTCTACTTAGTTTACTTACTATCACTGCTACAACACGTACTGCTAGCTCTACTTAGTTTACTTACTATCCCTGCTACAACACGTACTGCTAGCTCTACTTAGTTTACTTACTCTCACTGCTACAACACGTACTGCTAGCTCTAGTTAGTTTACTGACTATCGCTGCTACAACACGTACTGCTAGCTCTAGTTAGTTTACTTACTCTCACTGCTACAACACGTACTGCTAGCTCTACT